>QLTV01002257.1:839165-869983 GCA_003457575.1 Thermophis baileyi
AATGGCTGCGGGAAGGATCCGTCCCTCAAGGACGCGTTGACTAAAGCCTGGAGCCAGCCTCGTGTCACCTCCTTGCTGGCCGAAACCAGCCAGGAGGGGCACGGGCCCAACAAACAAGTGGAGGAACTCATCGCCCCTACAGCCTTGGCCACTTCCTCAGGAGTCACAGCCTCACACTCCTCCCACAAAATTGGATTAAGACCTGCCCCTGTCATCTCAGCTTGACTTGCCCAATCAGACTCCAGGTCCATCCGAATCTGAGCGACTTTCTCTGCCAAATACTGTACAAATTCCTCAGCTCTCCCCTGCAAAAGGTTCCTCCTTTCCCTCTATGTTAAGGAGGGAATGAGTTACCTTGAACAGGGCGGCTGGTGTGCATCAGCAGATGCAATAAGAGCGGAAAAATGCAAGCGTTTTGCCGCCCGTACCGCCCCTAAATAAGTCCTAATAAAGGCTCTTAGAAGTGTTCGGTCAGACTCGGATTTACTGGATCTCCAGAGTCGCTCTAGACGTCTCTTGCGGCGTTTCATCTCCCGGAGCTCTTCGGTAAACCAGGGAGCTCTCCGGGATCCACATAACAACTTAACAACTGTCTCAATTAGCAACAGAAATGTTGGGCTCAATTGTGGTTGTAAGTCAAGGAGTACATATATGCAGAGAGTCCTTGTTTAGCATTCACAATTGGGACTGACAGCTTGGTCATTAAGTGAAGTGGTTGCTAAGTGAAACCGTAGCTGTGCTTACGATCTCACTTCTTCAGTTTTCCTTGGTTTTATAGACTTGCAAAGGTTATTAATGTAAAGACTGGGAGCAAAATTACTTTTTCATCACTGCTATCATTGTGAATGATCTCTAAATGAAGCAGTCACTAAATAAGGACTACCTAAACAAGGACTACCTAAACAAGGTTTCCTACTTGAGCAGGGGGTTGGACTAGAAGACCTCCAATGTCCCTTTCAATTCTGTATTCTGTACATTCAGCTAAGTATCTATTATACTGAACAGATTAGAGGATCATTTAAAGGCAATGTATTGATCTGAACATTTATTCTTTGCATTTAGCACATATGTATTTTATTATTGTATTTTCTTTTACCTGTTTTACCCCGGAAATAGACCTTGTATTTTACCTTTATGTTTTTATATGTTTATAAGACTAGTCAGTCAATAAACTAGTTTTCCAGCTTTATCCATCTATCTATCGAGACTCACAGCTATTGAGGGCTTGATCCTCTATCAGTTTGGCTAATCTCTTTAAAAGCCATCTACAATTCTAAATCAATGTTCACAACCTCATCTGATAGCAACGCATCTACCCTTTAACTCTGCTTTATGCAAATGAGTCTTTCCTTCATCATTTTCAGTTCAAAGAAAGATTCAAAATTCTAACAATTTCAGATGGGGAGTGAGTGACAGAGGCTCTTTTCCTGAGCATTTTCTGAACAGAGCATGATTTAATATACGTTTGTCACCTGAAAAAATCTCAAATCACTGTATTCCTTCTCATTGATCTGCTGCAGACCCCAATCATTTTCTTCACCCTTAGCCACAATTTATTTTCTGGGAATTTCTTTCCTCTTCAATCTAAGCAAGAAACAGGTATGAGAAGTTGAGTTTGACTTGAAGAAGACTTCACTTTAAGCAAGACATCCTTGGGAGTTTTCGAATAACTCCAAGCTGCAAGACTGACTCCTTGACTGAGCTTGGAAAAAAAAACGGCGTAGTACTTGATTAGTACCAATCTGGTTAGTCCTGGGATAGGATACCACCAGGAAATCCAAAGGCTATAAAGATTTGAAAGTTGGGAAAAAAAATCATAAAATAAGATTAAATAAATCTTAAAGTACAGGTAGTCCTCGACTTACAACAGTTCGCTTAGTGACCGAAGTTACATGGGCACTGAAAAAAGTGACTTATGACCATTTTTCACACTTATGACTGTTGAAGCATCCCCAAGGTCACGTGATTTGCATTTGGATGCTTGACAAGTAGCTCAGTGCTGCAATGGTCATAAGTGTAGAAAATGGTTATATCACTTTTTTCAGTATCATTGTAACTTCGAACAGTCACTAAAGAAATGGTTGTAAGTTGAGGGCTACCAGCACCTCAAACCCATGGCATAATCTCAGGGGAGGCTATAAAAAAGGAGTTGATGACGGAGTCTCCGTGGGCTATGGCAGGGGTGGGTTCTAACTTACCTCGCTGCCGGTTCGCTTCCTCCCGCGCCACGTGGCCACGCACACGCTTCGCGTGCGCGCGCATGCGCAGTGCCGAAAAATTGAAAAAAATTCCAAAAAAAAAAGCCAAAAACAAGATGGCGACGCATGCGCAGTGCCGGAAACTCGGCTTCTGCACATGCGCAGAAGAAAAAAAGCCCGGAAAATTTTTAAAAAAAAAATTCAAAAAAAATTTTTTTTCAAAAAAAGAGATGGCGGCGCCCATGGACCGGCACCGACAGAACCGGTTCCGTTACATCATCGTGACATCACCAGCGGGTCGCAACCAGTTCGGGCGAACCGGTCCGAACCAGGAGGAACCCACCTCTGGGCTATGGCTTCCAATCCCTGCAGGGCCCTAGAAATTGCATTGAACTACAACTCCCAGGAGTCCCATCTATGATGCATGATAGCAAGGAATACTGGGAATAGTAGTTTAGTAATATTGGAAAGCCATTGTTTCCTGATTGAGCCCAAAAGCTCTTGGGCGTTTGTTCAGCTAGTGCAGTTGGATATTCACCAGAGGCAAGTGGCCTAGAAGCAGAGAGCTGGAGAAACAAAGGCCGCCGGATATTTATTGGTTTGTTTCTTTGTTTATTGGTTTGTTTGTTTTATTTAATTATTTAATTTCGATGCCTCCCGTCTTTCCTATAAGGTAACTCTGGGTGGCTCTCGATATATTTCTGTCTAACATCCCAGTCACTTTTGTGGCTGTAACTTCTCAGGTTTTTTTAAGTGTTTTTTTTTTCTAGTGTGCATTCAGGAATACAGGTAGTCCTCAGCTTCGCTTAGCGATCGTTTCAAAGTTACAACCTTGGGGCTACTTATGACCCAAATTCAAATTTTCAACAGTCAGGCCCCCTCCGCAGTGACATGACTGAACTTTGGGTGCTTGGCAACCAGGCCTCATTTACAATTACGACCATTTGCAGCGTCCTGTGGTCCCATGACTCCATTGTACGAGTTTTGCAGAAAACCGGGACTTCTGGGTTTTGGCAAAACTGCACCCATAGTGAACAAATTGCTTCACTTAACAACTGTGGCATTCGCTTAACAACTGCAGTGGCCACTTTACAATTGCCGCATTCACTTCATAACCTGCAAAAAAAGGTCGTAAAATCAGGTTGGCCACTTGACTGACCCAGTTTACGACCATTACAACTTAGGACCATAAAGAGCAGGCTCCATTCCATTATGGTCATATGTCAAGGATTACCTGTATCTGAAGCAAGGCAGGACAAGGTGTGGCAAGCCACACCTCAGGGTGACATCACTGCACATGCACCTCCTTTACCTACCTGTGCACTGATGCCACTGCAGGGCAGTACTGCCTACTGATGTCGCTGTACATTCTCAGACCTTTTAAAAGCACATCTTGTTTCTTGCTTATCCACATCAAACAGTCCCGTCTGGCCAACCTTGGCTTGGTTTTTTTTTTTTCCCCTGTAATTTGCCAATTACTGGCAGAGAATAAATCAGCTACAGCCTCCTACTGGTCTCATTTGTGAGCAAGGAATAAATATAGGTAGCCCTCAACTTACAACCAATCTTTTAGTGGCTATTCAAAGTTACAGTGGTGCTAAAAAAAAAAAGTGACTTACAATCGATTCTCACCCTTATGACCGTTGCAGGATCCCCACAGTCACACAATCAAAATTCAGGCGATTGGCATGTATTTATGATGGCTGTGGTGTCCCGGGTTCATATGACCGCCATTTGCAAGTTTCCTAGTCAGCTTCCAACAAACAAAGTCAGTGGGGGAATTCAGATTCATTTATCAACCATGTGAGTCACTTGACAACTGTGGGGATTCGCTTATCGGCTGCAGCAAAATAGTCATAAAATTGGGCATGACTCACTAAACAACCGCCTCGCTTAGTGGTGGCACTGTGGTCATAAGTTGAGGACAACCTGTAAAATTATTCCCGCCACCCACCCACCCAGCATTTTTATAAATTATTTTCTGGGAATCAAATTCTATGCATTGACTTCATTCACTGGCTAGCATGGAGATACCCTTGTGTGATTATATATTTGTTTATACAGGTAGTCCTCGACTTACAATCATTCTTTTATTGGCTATTCAAAGTTACAACAGCATGTTAAAAAGTGACTTACAGTATGACAGTCCAAGCAGACAATGGAAATCCACCCTTTCTTAAACAGGACATACATATAGGAATTCAAAGCTAAAGTTTTCCTCATGGTGACATTTAATCTATGGATTATATATGTACACATGACCTACGACCACAATTGAGCCCAAAATTTCTGTGCTAAGCAAGACAGTTCTTAAGTGACAGTTCCTCCATTCCTCTGCTCGCAACAGAATACCTTATACCACCAGACTTGAAATTTTGGGCTTAGACAACTTAGAACTACGACGCCTTCGGTTTGACCTAAGCGTAGTACACAAAATTATCTGCTACAATGTCCTACCTGTCAATGACTACTTCAGCTTCAACCGCAATAATACACAAGCACACAATAAATACAAATTTAAAGTAAACCGCTCCAAACTCGATTGCAGAAAATTCGACTTCAGCAACAGAGTGGTCAATGCCTGGAATGCACTACCTGACTCTGTGGTTTCTTCCCCAAACCCAAAAAACTTTAACCTTAGACTGTCTACTGTCGACCTCACCCCATTCCTAAGAGGTCTGTAAGGGGCGTGCATAAGCGCACCAGTGTGCCTACCGTCCCTGTCCTACTGTCCCCATTTATTCGTATCCATTTCATGTATTCAAAATCATGTTTATACTTATATCTGTTATCTTATACATGCTTGACAAATAAAATAAATAAATAAAAATAAATAAAGTGAGTTTTCCCTCATTTTATAACCTTTCTTGCCACGGTGGCGCAGTGGTTAGAGTGCAGTACTGCAGGCTAACTTCTGCTGACAGTCGTCTGTCTGCAATTTGGCAGATCGAATCTCACCAAGCTCAAGGTTGACTCAGCCTTCCATCCTTCCTAGGTGGGTAAAATGAGGACACAGATTGTTGGGGACAATAGGCTGATTCTGTAAACTGCTTAGAGAGGGCTGTAAAGCACTGTAAAGTGGTATATAAGTCTAAGTGCTATTGCTATTGCCACAGTGGTTAAGTGAATCAGTGCAATTGTTAAGTTAGTACGGTAACATGGTTCTTAAGTGAATCTGTGTCCCGCATTGACTTTGCTTCTCCTTGCAAAAGGAGATCACATGACCCAGGGACACTAACCATCATAATTACATGCCAGTTGCCAAGCATCCGAATTTGATCATGTGGGGATGCTGCAACAGTCTTAAGTGTGAAAAAGGTCATAAGTCACTTTTTTCAATGCTGTTATAACCTCGAACAGTCACTAAACAAATGATTGTAAGTCAAGGACTACCTGTAAGCCAGATCTCGTCCTACAACAGGAGTGTCTACCCTTGGCAACTTTAAGACCTGTGGACTCCAACTCCCAGAATTCCCTTGCTGGCTGAGGAATTCTGAGAGTTAAAGTCCACAAGTCTTAAAGTTGACAAAGTTGGACACCCCTGTCCTACAAAATGAGAGTGGGTAAATAAATTTCAGAGAGACGTGGGGAACAGAATGAAGGATAAAGCCATATTGTGATCTGTAAGCTTCACAAACTTTCAATTCACATCCCTGAGAGAAATTCTACACAAAAAGGACAGTTTGAAGACGCACCTTCCATGTTTATCTCACATCTCTCCATACACCTGTAGGAAACATACATCAAGCAATCCTTCAAATCGCACTATGTCAATCGACTTCTCCTGGCTTCCCATTTTCAACCTCAGTGAATTGGCTGAAGTGGTTGGGGGTGAAGGGCTATTTTTACAAAGAAGTGGGGAGGGGAAGAGGAAAAGGAAAGGGAAATCTCTGAAATGGCTTGATCCCCATCTGCCACACCGCGGGATTCGCACTTTATTCTCCACAGGGCAGTTTTTCTCTCAGGTGATTCTGCCAATGAAAGAAACTTGAAAGGGGCTCTCATGCTTTAATCAAAAAAAAAAAAACCCTTCCTTTTTGTTTTTCCTTAAAATCTAATTGCGTTCATCACCTTCCCCCTGCCCCTAAATGAAATAATAAAAATAAAAATAAAACTTGCTGGATTGGAGACAGTTTTCTTCAAATGAGCAGAGGGGGAGACAGAGAGAGAGAGAGAAAGGAAGGGGGGATATTTGCAATACCTCCAACAGAATGCCACTTCAAGGTCAAGATAGGACATTCGGAAGCAAGCTGCAAATTCTCCTTTTCTTCGATTGAGATGATACCTGTTTGTTCACACCTCCTGTGCAAATATTTTACACAATTCCAGACCTTATGAATTTTGTGCAGGAGGTGGGATATCTTGCCAGGCTATGTTGATTATCCATTAAGGGAATTAACACAGTAAACAATTTGAGGATGGAAGTCTAGCCTATATTTAATGAGAAAGTGAGTGTCACTGAATATAACAGGATTTACAGTAGTACCTCGGTACTCATTGTTAATTGGTTCTGGGAGTACCAAAAACGATGAGTACCAAACAATTTTTTTTCCATAAGGAATAATGTAGTGAGTCACAAGGCAGCTGACAGTGACAAATTCTAGCTTATGCGTTGAGTACCAAACAAACGATGAGTACCGGGACAAAATTTTCGCATCAAAATGCATTGAGTACCGAATTCAATGAGTTTCAAAGCAGTTGAATATCAAGGTACCACTGAACTTTGGAGTAAATATTAGAGGATTCTTTTGAAAATATAGCCAGAAATCACTCACACACACACACACACACCTGATGCATGGAATGGCAGGTCCACATATCCCACCATACAAAATTTGTCTTCTTTTTCACATTCCGTTAAGACTGGTTTTACATAGCATGCTAATTGAATAAACTACAATTGGCTGGGTTTACAAAACACACTACACCAATAAACAATGAATTGCAGACCACAAAGGATGACTTCACACAACATTGTAATTCGATTACCTCAGCCTTTCGGGACCACTGAAGATCTCTGATGATAATGCAGGTGTAATTAATCTTTAACATAAAATAAACAATTGGGGAGCCCTATACTTCATATTGTTGAACCCAGATTTATGTAATTGTTTACAGTAACACTGGTGACACTTCCCATTTATTTTATGCTAATGACTTGGATGACTTTTAGCCATTTTTGGACTCCAGGTGACTGCCTGAACAAGTCTGTGCAATTTTCTTGGTAAGAATTAAGAAGTGGTTTGCCATTGCCTCCTTCCTAGGGTTGAGAGCAAGTAGCTGGCCCAAGGTTACCCAGCTGCTTCGTTCCTAAGACAGGAGTAGAACTCACTGTCTCCTGAGTGCTAGTGTAATGCCTTAACCACTTAAAATCCAGTCCAGTTCCAAGTCGGGAGAAAGGCACTGGAAATAAAATGGAGGCTGATTGGAAAGAAGGACTCTATTTATTGGATGAGCAGAACCAACAACAGCATGTAGTTCTGGGACAGCTGACTAATTGGTTTGATGAGTACATGGATTTTTATAGGGTTCTGAGATGCTCCAGGGGGTTGTGCAATGTACTGAGCCTTGTGCCTTTTGCTATTCTAATAGTGGTGGGTTAATCCTATTATGTCCTAAAGGTCATGTCTTGTTCTTAGAATTTGGGTGGTGGGATGTAAGTTTTAATCCCATCAGCTGGAGCTGAAGGTGTTTTGTTTATAAATAGATTGGCCCAGTCTTTTTTAATGGGCACAAAATATCCATCTCTAAAGACTTCAGGAATCAGCTGGAGGTTGTTGGGGCTGCTTTCTGCCTTTGTTAAGATTTTTTCTCCATTTCTCCTTTGGGAAAATATAATATTCTGCCTCTTTTAATATTCCCCAAAATATTTCATTCTCTAGAAGGGGGGCTTCCCACAACTGTATTAAACTGGAGGCCTTAAAATAATGAATTGAGGAAGCCATAATATCTTTTGTCTGGTTTGGCATATATTGTCTGGACTCGGCAATTGTGATTTGTGTGAATTCAGATAATTGAGTGAGACACAATTGGGTTAAAACTCCCATTGCTAATTTTACATCCTTTCCCCCCCACAGTTGTCCAGTAAATAACTGCAGTTAAGTTGTTAAGTGAATCACATAGTCACTAAGCAAATCCAGATCCCCCCATTGATTTTGCTTGTTGGAAGCCAGCTGGAAAGGTTGTAAATAACAATCATATGACCCCTCCAAGTCACTGCAACTACCGTATCATAAATACATGCCAGTTGCCAAGTAATCAAATTTTGATCATGTGATCACAGAGATGCTATGACGGTTGTAAGTGCGAGTACCAGTTATAAATCACTTTTTTTTTCAGTGCATTGTAACTTTGAACAGTTGCTAAATGAATTGTTGTAAATCGAGGACTATCTGTATGGATAATACTATATCTGTCCTAATAAACTAGGAAAGCAAACTAGTAAACCCAAGTAGTTATGGTTTATTCATAATTTCGCATAATCACAATACAAAGTGTGAATCAGGTCTTAATTTTGGTAGTCCTTTTGAAGCCTACTTGAAGGACCAATCCAGACAAAAGTTCAAGAGATATTTGGGACACAGTACCATTTGTCTGCTACCTATCCCAATTTTGCCCAAGGTTTCTACGGACTAAGTCCTGCTGAAGTGGAATTTAATTCAGAACTTATTTAGGATTCAACTGCAATTTGAAAACTTGTTCTGGTATTTAAGGAACAGAACTGAAAGTCAGGAAAAATATCAAAGGTTTTCACTTTATGGTTTTAAAAACTATTTTAATAGATACCCTGCTCTCGTTTAAAGTGGGAAAAGTGACAAAACAACAAGTAATAAAAACTATAATGAAAGTGTTACAAATAAAACAAATTACACAATCAATTAAATTGTTTCTGCAACCAGAAAACCCGCAAAAATAGACAGGAAAAAGCTGTCAGCCATTGCTAAAAAGCTAAGTGTTATTTCGCAATCAAAAGTTAGGCTGCCACATTTAATCGAATAATTGGTTAATCTTCTTTTTAAAGATCTCTTAATTGACTCTAAAGGTACTGCAGTTAATTGGGCCACACATTTCCTGTAAAGACTTTATTATGTAATACAAGTGCTTTAAAAACTGTAGATGGCAAGCATTTTGAAAGGTCTTTTGTACAAGGGAATGTCCTTTCCAGGTTGATGTCCCTCTTGATGAGTATAGGCACTTTTCAAGAACAAATAATTACCCTGCTTGATTCAGAAATAATATTTTACCCAAATGCAAAGTTAATGGGAGACTAATGGATGACCTGTGCTGAAGAATTCATTGATTTGCAATTTTCAGAATCAAGTATGGCCCTAGGAAGAAGCCAATGGACAAAACTTTGGGTAAGACCGTTGTGCATTATGGCGGCAACAGGACTTAAGAGACATTGTTTCCCCATCCTACTGAACCAATTAGATTAAATTAGAAGAAAATTGGCATTAACCTAAAGCAGAGATGGCACCTTGTTACCCAGAGCCAGTTTGGCTTAGATCAGTGTTTCTCAACGTTGGCATCTTTAAAACATGTGGACTTCAACTCCCAGAATTCCCCAGCCAATCATGCTGGCAAATATGAAGAACAGTTGCAGGAATTGGGTTTGTCTAGTGAAAAGAAGGACTAGGGGTGACATGATAGCAATATTTGAGGGGCTGCCACAAAGAAGAGGGTGTCAACCTATTTTCCAAAGCACCAGAAGACAAAACAAGAAGCAATGGATGGAAACTAATCAAGGAGAGAAGCAACCTGGAACTAAGGAGAAATTTCTTAACAGTGAAAACAATTAAACAGTGGAACAGCTTGCCTTCAGAAGTTGGGGGTACTCCATCGCTGGAGATTTTAAAGAAGAGATTGAACAACCATTTGTCTGGAATGGTCTAGGGCAGTGGTTCTCAACCTTTCTAATGCCGCGACCCCCCCCGCGACCCCCCTGCCACCGCGACCCGCCGTGACCCCCTCCCTGCCCCCTCCCCGTGCGGGATGAGGTGACAAAGGGGGCGTGGCCCCACGGGCCAGAACTCAAATGGCGGCATCCGGGCTACCAGCTGTCCGGCGACCCGCAGCACGGCCGAACCAGGACCTTTTCACTCCTGCAGTGATGGTGGCACCAAAATGGCGGGCTAACGTGCGCTGCGATCCCTGTGAAATGGTCGTTCGACCCCAAAGGGGTCGCGACCCACAGGTTGAGAACCGCTGGTCTAGGGTCTCCTGCTTGAGCAGCGGGTTGGACTAGAAGACCTCCAAGGTCCCTTCCAACTCTGTTATTCTGTTATATATCTGCACAATTTAGTATAAGATGTTATCTGAACAATTTAATATAAGATGGAGGAACCTGTTGCTTTCCAGATGTTGTAGGATTCAAGCTGCCATTACTTCAGCATGGGCAATGATTAGGACACAGAGAGTGGTAGCCCACCATCTGGAAAGTTAAAGACTACCACCAATTAAGAAAATAAAGATGCTAACCAGGCATGCCAAAATCCGATGTCCTTTGTATTCAGGATGTAGAAACCAGATAAAGTAGAATCACCTTCAACTGAAGGACGATACCTGGAGACTAATATGGCCATATCCATCTTGACACGATAGAGTAGTGGCTTATCCCTACCACCTTTCACAACATTCCTTCCAAATTGCTAGTAGAGCCTACAACCCTGAGATTCTAAAGTAATCAGTTATACTGGTCAGTTTTTCTCAATCTTGGCAGCTTGAAAATGTCTGGACTTCAACTCCCAGAATTCCCCAGCGTGCTGGCTGGGGAATTCTGGGAGTTGAAGTTCACACATTTTCAAGCTGCTCAGGTTGAGAAATAGGGATCCAAGTCAGGGGTGGGTTCTACTTACCTTCCCCACCGGTTCGCATTGCGACGGAAGTGCACATTTTGCGTGCACAAGTGGTGCGAGCGCACACGTGCACATCCCCTCTTGCAATTTTGCTTCCACGCATGCTCAGTAGCTGAAAATCAGTCTGAAACACAGCTGAGGAGCTGATCAGCTGGGCTTCGGGAGAAGGAATAAAGGTCACTATAAACCCGGGGGTGGGAGGGAGGGCCCACTTTCAAGCTGCAGAACAGGAACAAGCTGCAGAACAGTAAAAAATTCACAAAAAATACACAAAAAAAAGATGGCGGCGCCCACGGACCGGCACCGACCGATCCAGTTTAGTGACATCACAAGCGGGTCGCTACCGGTTCGGGCGAACCGGTCGGAACCGGGAGGAACCCACCTCTGATCCAAGTATTAACAAAACCCTATCCTGTCTAACCTTACATTCCCCAATATCAGCCAGATGCTGTGTATGTGCTGTGAGTTGATTATCTAGCCCAGGGGTCGGCAACCTTAAAAACTCAAAGAGCCATTTGGACCCGTTTCCCAGAGAAAACAAAACACCCGGAGCCACAAAACCTGGGTGGGCATGGCCAACTCGACATCACTCCCACCAAGTCACATGACCCCCCAGCTGCGCCTACCCAGGTTTGTGGGTCTGTTTTCTATGAGAAAAAGATATCTGTCTCTCTCTTTTCCCTCTCTTTCTCTCTCTCTCCATCTCTTTTTCTCCCTCTCATCTTTCTTTCTCTCTTTCCCTCTCCCCATCTCTCTCTCTATCTCTCTCTCTCCCTCTCCCTCCCTCATCTCTCTCTTTCTCCCTCTCTCTCCCCTTCTCTCTGTGTGTGCTGAGGAACGATCGCCACCCCCGGCTTCTCTTCGGGCGACCCTCCTCCCCTTCTCGCGACTCCCTGGCTGGCTGTGGCACGCGCGGGGAGAACCTCTTCAAGGTGCAAAGGCGCATGCGGAGGGCGGCTGGCGAGCGGCTGCTCGCTTAAGGAGGGTCTTTGGACGCGGCTTCTCTCCTGCCCTAAGGATCCGGCCATTGCCTTGCCGTGTCCCGTCTCGTCCCCCCCCAGCTCTTCGGCCAAGCAGGGAGGGCGTGAGCTCCAGCCCGAAGCAGCAGGAAGCGAAGGCTGCCTTACGCGCAAATGTGGCGTGAAGGCAGCTACAGGGCCACTTCTCTCCTGTCCTAAGGATCTGGCCTTGCCGTATCCCCCCATTGCCTTGCCGTGTCCCCCACCCCGCATGAGAGGAGAAGGAGGGGGAGGAGGGTCGCCGGAGCGAAGGCAGCCTTTGCTTTCTGCTGCTTCGGGCTGGAGCTTACGCCCACCGCGCTCGGCCGAAGAGCTGCCGGGGGGACGGGATGGAACATGGCAAGGCAATGGCCAGATCTTTAGGGCAGGAGAGAAGCTGCGCCCAAAGAACCTCCTTAAGCGAGCAGCCACCCGCCGCCCGCCCTCCGAGTGCGCCTTTGCTGCGCTTGGTGCTTGCTTGAGGGTCTCCCCGCGCATGCACACACTCCTGCCCCCACCACAGCCAGCCAGGGAGTCGCGAGAGGGGGAGGAGGGAGAAGGGAAGCCTCGGCTGGGGGTGGCTATGTTCCTCAACCAGCGCCGGAGAATCAGCCATGCCCACTTCTCCATTCACGCCGTCGCCCTTACCTTCTCAGGCCAGGTGAGGGAGGGGAGGGCGAGGCCAGCCAATGATGGGACAGGGAGCCACAGCAGGGGGTCCAAAGAGCTGCATGCGGCTCCGGAGCCACGGGTTGCCGACCCCTGATCTAGCCCAAGGTGTTGAAGACTGAAGCTGGAGATTTCTGTATGCAAATCAGATAGTCCACAATCAAGCTATGGGCCTCCTGCTATGGCTTATTTGTTAGCATGGTTCATGCCCTTTGCAATTCTGGTTTATTAAATAAACCATGATTAAGCAAAGAGCTGAGCACCTGTCTGAACTTAGTCTGAGGGAGAAACACTTTGGCTGAAATCAGAACAGTGGAGAGCTCCAAGCGAACCTTCCTGGACAGAGTTTTTAGTACTAGTAGTCCTCGACTTATGACCACCATTGATCCCCAAATTTTTGTTGCTAAGTGAGACATTTGTTAAGTGAGTTTTGCCCCATCTTATGACCTTTTTTGCCACAGTTGTTCAGTGAATCACTGCAGTTGTTATGTCAGTAACACAGTTGTTAAGTAAATCTGGCTTCCTCATTGACTTTGCTTGTCAGAAGGTCATAAAAGGGGATCATGTGACCCTGGGATATTGCAACAGTCATAAATATGAGTCAGTTGCCAAGCATCTGAATTTTGATCACATGACCATGGGGATTCTGCAATAGTTGTCAGTATGAAAACGGTCATAAGTCACTTTTTTCAGTGCCATTGTAACTTCGAACGGTCACTAAACGTACCTGTTTGTAAAACCAAGGAAGAAGTTGATACTGTACACCAGGGATGTCAAACTCAGATTGTCACGTTGTCGTCACGTGATGTATCACAACTTTTTCCCCCTTCGCTAAACTGGGGGTGGGCGTGGCCAGTGTGTGACGCATCCGGCCCATGGGCCGTGAGTTTGATACCCCTGCTGTACACATACTGCACCAAGCCATAGGCCTGAATAGCACTTAATAGCACTTAGACTTATATACCGCTTTACAGTGCTTTACAGCCCTCTCTAAGCGGTTCACAGAGTCAGTATATTGCCCCCAACAATCTGGGTCCTCAGTTTACCCACCTCGGAAGGATGGAAGGCTGAGTCAACCTTGAATCTGACGCCATTCACAAATAAGCCACTTTACCAGGTCATCTAAATCAGGTGATCAAAGAAACCAAGGGCTGATTGGATGATGCAGAAAACAGCCATCATAGCAGGCATTCAGGTCATCTTCCCTGTTATGTATTGAATATATATAGTTGTGTTAAGCCCTGCTAAAGTGAAACTAACCTTTAGATGTCCCTAACTGTTAACTCCAACTGTTTTGTGCTAAAGTGAAACTAAACTTTAGATGACCCTAACTGTTAACTCCAACTGTTTTGGAGGGAAACTTTGAACATTCATATTTGGGTGGGCTTTTCAAGTATTATGATTGGTTAAGGCCCTGTGGGCCCAGAGTATAAATTACAGGGATTTGCCTGCTGTTCCTCAGTTCCAGTTTTGAGTCAATAAATGCTGTTGAAGCTATGCTGGTCTGCTTGCCTACTGAAGCCCACTACACAATATTCCCAACTCAAGAAGTAACAGATGAAAAATCATTAAAGAGAGATCGAACCTAGAGCTAAGGAGAAATTTCTTGATGGGGAGAATAATTAATCAGTGGAACAGCTTACCTCAGAAAGTTGTGGGTGCTCCATCATTGGAGGTTTTCAAGAACAGACTGGACAGCCATTTGTCCAGAATGGCATAGGGTCTCCGGCTTGAGTATGGGTTGGACTAGAAGACCTCCAAGGTCCTTTTTAACCCAATTATTCTATGTTCTATATTCATTTTCTAAATGTTCCTATTGACTTGTTTTTAATGTAAATGGCTTTAAGGGTAGCATATGTGAGCAACAGAACCCAGCAGCGTCTTAGAAGGGTGGGTTTAGCTTCAGATAGGGCTAACTGAGGGTAAATTAACTCTGTCATCAAAGTTGTGACGGTTGTAAAGTGTCATGTGATTTGCCCAATTTTACAAGCTTTTTCGGGTCAGTCATTAATCAAATGGATGGTCATAAAGCCACCAGTGCGGTCATTAAGTGAACCCATAGTTCGCTATGGGGTCAGTTTTGCTAAAAATTGGAAGTAACTGCCAGTTTGGGGCAAAACCGTTGTAAAACACAGTAACTTGACCATGGGACGCTACAAACAGCCATAAATGTGGTCCATTTGCTTGATGCTCAAAGTGGGAGTTTAGATAACTGTCGGGGGGGCAGAACTACCATCAGAATCAGTAGTGGGTTCTAAAACCTGTTGCTACCGGTTCGCGCTCGCGCTCGCACGTGACGCTTCTGCGCATGCGCAGAAGCGTCCCGGGTGGGTGGGCGGAGCCTCCTGCCGCTTTCAGTTCTAAGAACCGGGCAGAACCCGGAGCAACCCACCGCTGATCAGAATCCAGGTCACAAGTAGCCCCCAGATAGGTCCATGAGAACTTGGAACAGTCACTAAGCAACCAGTCATAAGTCGAGGACTATCCGTACTCTTTACCTGCAGTCAGACATCATGTTTAACCTTACTGACTAGCGTTTATCCCTTACCTTTGGTGTGCACACAAGACATTTATCCTTACACTGATCAAATAGTGAGGTCTGCAGTGATTCCGTGCCACCAAAACCAACCAGCCAAGCCTTAATTGAGGTTACCGGGTTGCGCTACTAGCTCTTTACTTGATCTAGTTAAGCAAATTGTACAAACACAGCCTTTCTGTTTCCCCAAGAGAATATATAACAGGATTTCTCAAGTGACTCTACATTTCATGGATACTCATTTCAGAAGGCCTAGTGTCTACATTCATTAAAATCAGCCGGTACATCTTTTCCTAGACTGTGCCTAGGGAGGAACAAAATTAACTTATTTTACATAGAAAAATAGGACATCAGCCAAGACTGAAATGTTTTCTCAGCACGGTCTTTTTCCTTCCTTAGACAGAGCTGGTTTTTTACTTTTCCTTCGTACAGCACACTCAGAAGGGTGGCTACTTAGATGTTCCTTGTCCCCACCTAAAGGAGGCCACATATAAACCACTGTCACCGAATGACACAAAATGGGTATACACTGATTTATATGAACACCGATTTATTATTCAGTCAATCAACCAATGCAAATGGCTGCCCATTTACCAAAGGAACTCTGGGCAATAAACAAGAATAAAAACACAATAGGAATATATATATATTTAGAACATAGAATCATAGGGCTGGAAGGGACCTCAGAGGTCCTCTAATCCAACCCCCTGCCCTGCTCAAGTACTTATACATCCCAGTCAAATGGTTGACCAGTCTCTCTTTCAAAACCTTCAGTGATGGAGCACCCACAATTCTGGGAGGCAAGCTATTAATTGTTCTCACTGTCAGAAAATTTCTCCTTACTTCTAGGTTGGATTTCTCTTTCTACCCGTTACTTCTTGTCCAGTTTGAATCCCACCACTGGTCGTAAGTGTGAAAAGCGGTCATAAGTCACTTTTTTCAGTGCCGTTGTAACTCTGAACGTTGTAACTCTGAACTGTTGTAAGTCAAGGACTACCTGTATGGGAAAGGTTAAGCCACGAGTGCAGGAGAACCTCCAGAGGGTGCAGCAACAATGACCAGAGAATGTAACCGCAGCCAGCTTTAAATATGGCAAATCCCTAGACATTGCTGTTAGCATTCATTTCCAGTTTCCGGCAAAAAATGCTCATTGGGGAAAATGGATTCGCTTAACAACCACAGTGTTTGCTTAATGACCTTCCTGTTCGCTTAACAACCCTCATAAAAATGGTCATAACTTTGAATACAGTCACATGACGCCTCAAATTACAATCGCATAAAGTTATGATCATAATTCTAGGCTTAATTAAGTCGAGTATTATTTGTATGAGCAGCATTTCTCACTTTCCCCTCTGATTTCAATTCAAGAGTTAATCTTGAATTGTTTCCCAACAACCGTGGGATAAAATTCTGCCTGGTTTTTTTTTACATGCACAACCTTACACTTCCAAAAGCAAAGAGGTACAAACTTAGCTTTAAAAAGGATAAATGTCAGAAATTGATTTGAAATATACACTACGGAATCATTGCATAACGTGTTGGATTTGTTTGTTTGTCTATTTATTTGTCAAATTTATATCGCCACCTGTCTCAGATGAAGTCACTCTGGGTTGCATACAATAAAGGAATTCCTTCCTTGTTCTTTTTGATTTATTAAATAAAACAGAGCTGGCAAAATATGGTTTATAAGTCATAAAGGGGAGGATCACATACTAACCAAGATCACACAAGCCACATTACATTTTAGACAAAATAATGATGCCAGGACTATTGGGAGGGGCAGTGCCAAAAAGGCAAAATGACGGCCACAACCAGGATGGCTGTGGCTGCTATCTTGACATATTCTGTTCCTATTGCAGATTCCCCTAGATCATGCACAGCCAGAGACTGGAATGTTGCAGTTACTTAACAGAGTTGAAAGGGACCTTGGAGATCTTCTAGTTCAACCCCCTGCTCAGGCAGGAAATCCTATACCATTTCAGATAAACTGTTGTCCAATCTCTTCTTAAAAACTTCCAGTGTTGGAGTATTCACAACTTCTGGAGGCAAGTCATTCCACTGATTAATTGTTCTCACTATCAGGAAATTTCTCCTTAATTCTAGGTTGCTCCTCTCCTTATTTAGTTTCCATCCATTGCTTCTTGTCCTGCCTTCAGGTGCTTTGGAGAAAAGGTTGACCCTTTCTTCTTTGTATATTGGAACTTGAAAAGCATCACCACATTAAGCATATTCAGAAATAAGTTTTCAAAAGTCAGGAGGAAAAGGGAAAGCATAGATGTAGAAAACAAGTACCATAATAATTTAAAATGCTGTCCTCAATACGTTTTTGTTGGCTGTAGCTAAGATAGGAAGAAACTGACATGAGGTGAAAAAGAGTGATGTATTATCAGGATAACATTATCTTGAGAAAGTATGGCACCAATACATCAACAGAGCAACAGAGCTTTAATGATATATGTAGCCAAAATGGCCCTGGCCAAAGAGAATGAATCTGGGAGACTCTGAACATGTTGATTTATAATAATTTTAAGCCCCTTTCAACACTGAATGTCTTTTTTTTTTGTCAAAGTTTCATTGATGAAGAAGTTAAAGGATAATCATTAGCAGATACTGTACAGAAGTTTCAAGACATACAGATAACAGAATAACAGAGTTGGAAGGGACCTTGGAGGATTTCTAGTCCAGCCCCCTGTTTGGGCAGGAAACCCTATACCATTTCAGACAAATAGTTGTCCAATCTCTTCTTAAAAATGTCCAGTGTATGAATCCACAACTTCTGGAGGCAAGTTGTTCCACCGATTAATTGTTCTAACTGTCAGGAGAATATTTTATCTCCTTCTCTCTAACATAAGTTGACTTAATGCATCCATTCCAGGTTGAATTTCCTGATGAGCCATGATCTTGTGTAAAGATGGGATATGTTTCCTGTTTGTCAGCAGATCTCAGTGATAAGAGATTTATCTCGAGGTATGAATTGCTGATGATGCTATCCTGATAGCTGAAAATGTTATCAACCAGTTATCATGCTTTATTTTAAACTCAGAAATGTGTAAGCTCTCAATTTTAGTACTGGTTTCATCTTAATTTTCTTAAGTGCAACTTCTTTATTGTTCTGTTCTTCCCTTCTCTTTTTCTTCTTCTTACTAATTGCTTTATTTCTTTTACCCTCTGTAATGTGGTTGTAACCCATGGTCACAACAATAAACCTATTGATTGATTGTGCTTGTGGTTTTTATGTTTAGAAGTCACGGCCCTGTTTTTATTATGTTCATGTTGATCATATTTTAATGAACTTACACTTGTGAACTTTTGCTTTCATTGTTGTGAGCTACCAAGAATGTAAATATAAATATATAAAATTAAAATAAAATCTGTGGGGGCAGGATTCCACATCTTATGAAATGATTGTAGGATTGTGATACAAATCCATTATATGCTTTCATACTAGAGAAATGAATCCTGGTACCGGTAGTTCTTGATGTACAACCATAATTAAGCCTGCAATTACAATCATAAGTTGTGACGGTCATTAAGTGAGTAACATATGACCATTTTTATGATGTTTTTTTGCAGAAGTTGTTAAGTGAACGCAGTGGTTAGAATGGAATGGAATGGAATGGAATGGAATGGAATGGAATGGAATGGAATGGAATGGAATGGAGTGGAGTGGAGTGGAACGGAACGGAACAGAATAGAATTATTTATTGGCCAAGTGTGATTGGACACACAAGGAATTTATCTCCGGTGCATAAGCTCTCAGTGGACATACAAACAACAAAGTGATAAGTCATAAATCATAAGATACAATCATAAAATATAAGATACCAATAGGAGAAAGTAGTAGGAAAGATGAGAAGATGAGAAGGATAATAGTAATACAGCTATACTACACGGGCAAATATGTTTAGGCATAAGGCAGTGCTGTGGGAGTTAGGTGTTTAGGTGGCACAGGAGAAAAAGCTGTCCCTGTGTCTAGTTGTTTTGCCATGCCATGCCATGTAGTGGTGTCCCAGGGGGAGCAATTGAAACAGTTTATGTCCAGGATGTGAGGGGTCTGTACATATTTTCTCAGCCCTCTTTCTGACCCGTGAAATATGCAGGTCCTGTATGGAAAGCAGGCTGGTTGCAACTGTTTTTTCTGCAGTCCTAACTATCCGTTGAAGTCTGTACCTGCCCTGTTCAGTTGCTATGCCAAACCAGACAGTTATTGAGGTCAATAATTCCTCTGTAGAAATGTATCAGCAGTTCCTTGGGCAATCTGAGCAATCTAAAATGTACACTGTGGACATGAAGCGAACACCACAGACATTAAGTGAACCATTGTTCACTATGGGGCGTTTTTTTTGCTGGAAACAGGAAGTAAATGCCATGAATCGCAGTCACATGACTATCAATACTGTAAATACAGGCCAGTTGCCAAGCCCCCCAGATGCAGTTGCTTGACTAGGGTGGGAGGAGGACAGCTATTGTAACTTCGAATCTGGGTGGTAAGTAGCTTTTTTTTAGATCTGTCGTAACTTCAAACAGTCGCTAAGCAACTGGTTGCAAATCGAGGATTACTTGTACTCAACAGGGCCTAGTCGGAAGAAAGAAACATTACTCACAGTTCCAGGAAGTTCCAACTAACTCCATTCATGCCACACTTAAGACTTTGGGAGGGGGAATGACAGGCCTTCTAGCTTTTAATTAATTATATTGCTTCATTCTCTTTCATTGTTCGTTTAATCTGAGTTTTCTGTCTTACTCTGAGTGCTTGAAGGATGGAGGGATTCAATGGTTAAATTTAAGAGGGAAAAACAGCGTTTCTAATAGCAGCCTGAGGTAGCCAAGTACCTTTCAAATGAAATGAAATAAAAGTGAGAGAAGTTTTTTCAGAAACAACACCTAGAGGAAACATCGAGACACAGGAGGAGTACATCAGTCTGTGATTTACACCAACAGCTCACAAGGATGGAGGCGATAGATAAATTGCATAACTAAATAAATAAAATAAACCCCGTGACAAGGTCCTGTCAGCTTGCAGCATTTTCAGAGTACTGGAGTAGCAGTGGAAAAGATTTAAAAGGCAAGAAAACGAAAAAACGGAGAGACGTTTAAGTTAGTCTGGGTCATACGTCTCAACATGCTACCTAATTAACTATGGGTAGTTCTTAGGGAACAGATTTAAACCTACTTTAATAAATGATGGATTCATTTTTAGGCTTGATTTTTGACATGATGATGGCCTTCGATTATTTTATATTTATGTATGTATTTTTTTTTATTCCAAGAAAGCAGTGCCCTAGCATCTTGATGGAGCTTTGCGCTTTTCAAATTGCAGTGACTGCCGTCTGAACTCTCCCAGAAAAGGAAAAAGAGGCTCCACTCAGTAATTTAATTGTGTTTACATCTAAATTACAGCTACACATCTTCTTACTATGGGGAATGAACTTTTTTTTCCTCCTTAACTTCATATCACAATATGAAAGAAATGCATCTTCATAAAAGTGTGTGCTTTTCCCTCCTTCCTTTTCACAGCTATAGCACTGACCCTGAAGGCAGTCTCCACCTCGATATAATTCAGAGGAAATCTTCTAAATTGTGGGACTCACTACAGCGGGGTTTCGCAATCTTGGCACCTCGAAGATGTGTGGACTTCAACTCCCAGAATTCCCTAACCAGCTTGCTGAAGCAGATAAAAAGTGCAAAAGTAACTTTTAGCCTGTCCTTTCTTATAAAACAGGATTTGTTTGTTTTAATTAAAAAAAAAAAAGAGAAAAAAGTTTGCCCCTCCTGAAAAACTGGTGGCTTTACACCAAATTTTTGAGGTAGGTTCTGGCAGGCTTTGTAAAATGCACACTAGGACCTGTGAATTGCCCAGCGTAGCTTAGTGTAGTATTTAACAAACTCTGGCAAATATTGAGCAGAAGAAGCTTCTTGGATGAGAAGCGAAACATCTTCAAAGAAAAACCAGAAAGTCCAGTTGCCTCTTGAAAAAGCACTTTTCGGTTTGGCAAATATTGCTTACTCAGTAAAACATAGTTAAGCAAACCAAAACTTAGCATTCTAGTGCTGAATCTAGTGAATGTAATGTAAGCTGAAATGGTTTTTTTAAATTTATTTATTTATTTATTTATTTATTTATTTATTTATTTATTTATTTATTTATTTATTTATTTATTTATTTATTTATTTATTTATTTCCTGCCTTTATTATTTTTACAAATAACTCAAGGTGGGTGAATCTAGAAATAGTGCAGAGAAAAGCAACAAAGATGATTAGGGGACTGGAGGATAAAATATACAAAGAACGGTTGTAGGAATTGGGTAGTTTAATGAAAAGAAGGACTAGGGGTGACATGTTCCAATATTTAAGGGGCTGCCACAAAGAAGAGGGAGTCAACTTATTCTCCAAGGCACCTGAGGGCAGGACAAGAAACAATGGATGGAAATTAATCAAGAAGAGAACCAACCTAGAACTAAGGAGAAATTTCCTGACAATTAAAACAATTAATCAGTGGAACGGCTTGCCTCCAGAAATTGTGGGTGCTCCAACACTGGAGGTTTAAAAAAAAAAAAGACATTGGACAATCATTTGTCTTAAATAGTATAGGGCAGTGATGGCTAACCTTTTTGCCGTCGCGTGCCAAAAGTGGGGGGAGTGCGGTGGGGTGTCACATGTGCGTGTGCCCACACCCATAATTGAATGCGGCCCGCCCCCCCGTGCGCGACCCCGTGCGCTACCCCCGCTTTTGGCACGCGATGGCACGGTGGGCCCATTTTTCGCCCTCCCCAGGCTCCAGAGGCTTTCTAGGAGCCTGGGGAGGGCGAAAACGGCCTCCCCTACCCCCCCCCCAGGCCCTCCGGAGGCCAGAAACACCCTCCCAGAGCCTCTGCGTGAGCCCTTTACTTACCTCAAAATGGGCCGCTGGAGACTCCTGGGAGGGGACTGGGGTGTGGCCAGCCAAAAATCAGCTGGCCAGCACGTGCATGCGCGCTGGAGCTGATCTACGGCAATGGCTCCTGTGCTGGCAGATATGGCTCCGCGTGCCACCTGTGACACGCGTGCCATAGGTTCGCCATCACGAGTGTAGGGTTTCCTGCTTGAGCATGGGGTTGGATTAGTAGAACTCCAAGATTTTAACAGACAGATGTAACAGACAGATTAACAGAGTTGGAAGGGACCTTGTAGGTCATCTAGTCCAACCCCCTGCCCAAGCAGGAGACCCTACACCATTTCTGACAGATGGCAGTCCAGTCTTTTCTTGAAAGCTTCCAGTGATGAAGCTCCCACAACTTCCAAAGGCAAGCAGGTCCCTTCCAACTCTGTTATACCCAACACACCTTCCTCCTATTTCCCCCACAACAACAACCTTGTGTGGTGAGTTGGGCTGAAACAGAGTGACTTGCTCAAGGTCACCCAGATGGCTTTCTTGGTTAAGGTGGGAGTAGAACAAACAGTCTTTTGCTTTCTAGGAGAAATTTCCTGACAGTGAGAACAACAAATCCGTGGAATTACTTTTCAGCTGGAGTTGTGCATGCTCTATCACTGGAGATGTTCAAAAATAGACTGGGCGACCGTTTGACTGGTTGATGGTACAAAGGTCTCCTGCCTTGAGCAGGAGTTTGGACTAGAAGATCTCTTTAGTCCCTTCCAGCCCTATGATTCTGTGTTCGGATTCGTCTATGGTTCCAGCCAGGGGTGAGTTCCGGTTTTCGTCACTGCCGGTTCGCTCAGTGGCGCGCCGCACAGGTGCTTCGCGCAGGCGCTTCGCGCATGCGCAGTGCTAAAACAAAGCTTCTGCACATGCACAGAAGCGCAAAACAAGATGGCGCCACCAAAAGAACCGGCTCGGGGGCGTGGCCAGGCTGCCGTTGCTGCCGTTTCGGAGAACCAGTCCCTATTTTTACTACAGGTTCTATAGTACCTGTCAGAACCGGCAGGAATCCACCTCTGGTTCCAGCCTTACATTCCTGTACAGGGGAATTTCCAGAAAGCACCATTCACACACACACACACACACACACACACACACACACACACACACACGAATAATCCCCATTGTAGGACATCGATTTTTCTGCTGGAAGTCGCATTTCCCCGCCACCAGCTAGCCCCTCTCTCCCCCTCTGCATTTTTCTATATGGGAACTCAACCATCTTCTAGCCTAAAGGGTTGGGGATCCACAGACAACATAAAATCCGCCTGGAAGCTTTTCATTGGCAGAAGGGAAAGTAAACAAACCAATCAAGTATCCAAGGTCAGTCAATAAACACCAGCAATTATGAGTTGTCATTTGCATAGCATCACCAAGAAAAGCCCACCACCCCTCGCAAATGCAGAACACAACCGGTGCGCGGTAGCCTGCCCTGAGGATCTTACAGCGCAAGGCACAGTCGTGTTGAGACAGCCTTTGAAACTTGGGGGAAGGATGGGAACCAAGCAAATTTCTCCAGTATGCCTCAGGCTTACGAATTAAAATTCTAGAATAGTGCTTAGTCACTGGGTTTCACCCTGAACACTCAGTGATTTGTACAGAGAGAGGTTTATTAGTAGGGCCAATTTAAACTGATTAGACGGCTCTTTTACCAAAGCACAAAGCTCTTAAAGCCTACACCCCTGGTCAAGCCATATCGCTATAATCTTGAGACCAATGAATCGGAATATACAATCGAGCCCCAAATTTATGTTGCTAAGTGAGAAATTTGTTCAGTGAGTTTTGCCCCATTTTACGACTCTTCTTGCTATGTTTGTTAAGTGAATCTGGCTTCCCCATTGACTCTGCTTGACAGGAGGTCACCAAAGGCGATCACATGACCCTGGGACACTGCAACCGTCATAAATATGAGACAATTGTCAAGCATCTGAATTTTGATCATGTGGCCATGGGGATGATGCAAGGGTCGCAAGTGTGAAATGGTCGTAAGTCATTTTTTTCAGTGCTGTTGTAACTTCAAACAGTCACTAATTGAACTGTTGTAATTCAAGGACTACCTGTAATGCTTTGTCCCTACTGTTCTCATTTCATTGCCCTTAAATTTCTCCCAGGCTGGCACAGGACAGAGTTGTCCAAAGGGAAGGATACAAAAAAAAAATCAAGATGGTGGCTGTGTGATAAAAGCCCTACTTCTTGATATAGAACAGGGGTATCAAACTGGCAGCCTGCAGGCCGGATGCGTCACGCGCAGGCAGGGGTGGGCTTCAAAAATTTTAGCAAGGGGTTCTCTGCCCGGTTGCTGGGTGGGCGTGCCATGGTGGGCGTGGCCTAGTCGGCCTCCTGCATCACGGTGGGGTGGGTGGGTGTTTGCCCTCCCCGGGCTCCAGAGGCTTTCCTCGAGCCTCCGGGAGGATGAAAACAGCCTCCCCAGGCTCTGGAGGCCCTCTGGAGGCCGGAAACGGGCCTTCCCAAACTTCCAGTAGGCCCGTTTTTCACCCTCCCCGAGCCTCCACGCGTGCCCTGCACTTATCTGCATCCAAAATGGGCCGTGTGGGGACTCCTGGGAGGGAAGGGGTGGGCGGGGCCAGCCATGAGTGGGATTTGGGGGGTTCTCTGAACTGCCCAGAATCTTAGCTAGAGGTTCTCGCAAACCCCTGCGAACCCCCAGCAGCCCACCCCTGTGCGCAGGTCACGCCCACCCCAGCTCTGCGAAGGTGAAAAACATTGTGAAACCTCACATGATGGCAATGTGACGCCGCGAGTTTGATTCCCGTGATATAGAAGGAGGGAGAATATTATTACATAGGGCATAACATTATACATGCTAAACAAACATTTCTCTCTCTCCTTAACACAAGAAGGCTGGGTGGGCCATCAATGGAAACTGAATGAGGGGAAATTCAGAAAGAAAAAAAATAGAAAGACAGAATTCTTTGCATAGCCCAACAAATGGGATTATTTATTGCCTGGTATTAATAATATTCAAATGACAGGCTACACCATATTGTGGTTTGTCTTATCATGTTCTCCAAACTCAAAAACACAATCATTTTCTGGGAGACGGTTAATCATAATCACAGGAGTGTGTGCAGGATATGGTAAAATAATGTCAAGATGGTAGTTGCGATAGTGTGATTGAAACTCTATTTTTTTTTGTCTGTTGACTTTTGTTAAACCACAACCGGTGGACACCCTTGTACAATCAGAAACTAGAATGTTCTCCTTGGATAATCAGTATCATGTATGCCTTAGTACCCAAATGAATCAGAAGTTTACAATTAAGGGGTCATTAATCCTCCAGGAAATTGATGGAAAGATAGAAACACATGTAAAGGAGATGTGTGCAGGTAGTCTTTGTCTTACAACCACAATTAGGATCAGAATTTCCATTGCTAAACAAGTCAGTTGTTAAGTGGGTCGCACTCAGTTTTATTACCCTTTTGCAACGCTTGTTAAACGGATCATTGCAATTGTTATGTGGGGCTCAATTGTGCTTGTACAGTAAGTCAAGGAAACAATGGATTGAAACTAATCAAGGAGAGAAGCAACCTGGAATTAAGGAGAAACTTCCTAACAGTGAGGACAATTAACCAGTGGAACAGCTTGCCTTCAGACGTTGTGGGTGCTTCATCACAGGAGGTTTTTAAGAAGAGACAGGACAGTCACGTGTCTGAAATGCTATAGGGTCTCCTGCTTGAGCAGGGGGCTGGACTAGAAGACCTCCAAGTTCCCTTTCAGCTCTATTCTGACTACCTGTATGGTGTTGCTAGCATGGCTAAGTAACTGGGTCTCGTCCAAAAGTCCTCAATTTATGTTCTTATGATTTAATCCATATTTGAGTTGCCTAAGTTTGATGCTTTTTAATTGTGTTTTATTGTCATTGTTTGTCATCTCTCTCGATCACCACTTGGTGGGAAGATGGAATAGAGATATAAATCAAAAAAGCAAGTGCGTAAGATTTAAACTCCTTTGGGCGCCGTTCTAATGCTGCAGGCTGAGTAGGAAAGTGAGTCTTGCCATCTGGTTTAAATTCCATCACAAAAGGGATAATTGAGATAGACTTTTATCAAGGAACCCAAGCAGGTTAGATCCACAACCATTCATTTCTCCAGGCCCCCCAAAAAAGCTGTCCATGGAGGGAAAATTAATATATCACGGAAGAAGCTGTACATTTTCAATGCCACGCGCATGCCGGGCCTGGGAGAATAAACATCATCAGTCTTTATTTTGGGGCTATTCCAGCTTAGTTTTATCATCATAATGGATTGGAAGCATCAAAGTCAGCGGTCTTAATACAGAAAAAGAATTTGGAAAAATGTCTTCTCTTGGGCATTCATTCAGCCAGCCGTTCTGCTTAAAACTAGACTGAACGCCTCTTGTATGTCAAAAGCCAGGATGGTATCAAGAATGGTTTAGCAAGCTATCCGCAATTATATATTTATTTGTTTGTTTGTTTGTTTTATCCACTCAGGGACTATTTAGCCACAGTTGCTCCTGGAAATGCAGGTTGATGTTGGATGGTTGAACCCAACAAGGAAGTGAAGTAAGTAGTATCTTTCTGAAAGAAATTTAAAAAGAATTCCAGTGAGACCCAGTATATTCAGATCTTAAGTCCAATCTCTCAGAGTTTTCTAACTTTTTCAAGAGAAACTGCTAGGTTTAATAGAGTAAACCCACAATTTAAGGGGCCTTGGCTGGATAAACTTCAGGTAGACCATTTTTTCCTCAGCTTCACCTTTACACGTAGTCAGGGGTGGGCTGCTGGGGATTCGCAGGGGTTCGGGAGAACCTCTAGCTAAGATTCTGTGCAGTTCGGAGAACCCCCAAATCCCACTCCTGGCTGCCTCCCACCCCTCCCCTCCCCTCCCAGGAGTCCCCACGTGGCCTGTTTTGGATGCAGGTAAGTGCAGGGCACGTGCAGAGGCTCGGGGAGGGCGAAAAACGGGCCTACCGGAAGTTTGGGAAGTCCGGAAACGGGCCCGTTTCTGGACTCCAGAGGGCCTCCGGAGCCTGGGGAGGCCGTTTTCGCGCTCCCGGAGGCTCAAGAAAAGCCTCCGGAGCCCGGGGAGGGCAAAAATGCCTCCCCCCCCCACCGTGATGGAGGAAGCCGACTAGGCCACGCCCACCATGACCACACCCACCCAGCAACCGGGCAGAGAACCCCTTGCTAAAAAAATTTAAGCCCACCCCTGCACGTAGTCCTCAAATTATGGCCACAATTGAGCCCCACATTTATTTTGCTAAAGTGAGACATTTGTTAAGTGAGTTTTCCCCTGACTTTTCTTGCTGCAGTTGTTAAGTGAATCATTGCAGTTGTTAAGTTAGTCACACGGTTGTTAAGTGAATCTGGCTTCCCCATTGACTTTGCTTGTCAGAAGGTCACAAAAGTGGATCACATGACCCTGAAGCACTGCAACAGTCGTACAATAAATGTGAACCAGTTGCCAAGTGTCTGAATTTTGGTCACGTGACCATGGGGATGCTGCAACAGTCGTAAGTGTGAAAAACAGTCATAGGTCACTTTTTTCAGTGCTGTTGTAACTTTGAACAGTCACTAAATGAACTGTTGTAAGTGGAGGACTACATGTATTGCAAACTAATGTCTACTATGTTACTTTGTCCCTTAAATTTAAGGCCTCCTATGAGATGACAGGAGATTGAGTTTGGGCATTAATCAATACTTTGTTGAGTGAAAAGTTTCTCTCCCTGTTCAAGAAACTCATGCTTGATCAGACAGTTCTAGATCATTTCAGATTTTTCTCCAACCTTTTCTTTCTAGGAAAAGTTGTAGGAAAAATGGGTGGTGGTGGATTTCCAGAGAGATCTAGAAGAGGTGTTAATACCACTTTATAATGCCTTGTAAGACAAAACTTGGAATATTGCATCCAGTTTTGGTCGCCACGATGTAAAAAAGATGTTGAGACTCTAGAAAGAATGCAGAGAAGAGCAACAAAGATGATTAGGGGACTGGAGGCTAAAACATATGAAGAACGGTTGCAGGAACTGGGTATGTCTAGCTTGATGAAAAGAAGGACTAGGGGTGACATCAGGGGTGGGTTCCTCCCGGTTCGGACCGGTTCGCCCGAACCGGTAGCAACCCACTGGTGACGTCATGATGACGTCACTGAACCGGGTCAGTCGGTGGCGGTCTGTGGGCGCCGCCATCTTTTTTTTGTTTTGTTTTTTGTTTTTTCCCCAAATGTTTTATTTTATTTTTCTTCTGCGCATGTGCAGAAGCAGAGTTTCCGGCACTGCGCATGCATTGCCATTTTGTTTTCGGCATGTTTTTTTAATTTTGGGGGGATTTTGCACTGCGCATGCATGCGCGCGCCCATGAGGCGCGGCCACGTGGCGCGGGAGGAAGAGAACCGGCAGTGAGGTAAGTTGGAATCCACCCCTGGGTGACATGATAGCAGTGTTCCAATATCTCAGGGGTTGCCACAAAGAAGAGGGAGTCAAGCTATTCTCCAAAGCACCTGAAGGCAGGACAAGAAGCAATGGATGGAAACCAATCAAGGAGAGAACCAACTTTGAACTAAGAAGAAATTTCCTGACAGAATAATTAACCAGTGGAACAACTTGCCTCCAGAAGTTCTGCTGCTCCAACACTGGAAGTTTTTAAGAAGAGATTGGACAACTGTTTGTCTGAAATGGTATAGGGTTTCCTGCCTGAGCAGGGGGTTGGACTAGAAGACCTCCAAGGTCCCTTCCATCTCTGTTATTCTGTTAAGCTAATTAGATAGATCCCTAGTAGTCAGGTCAGAGACCAGGGTACATGGTGGCACTTGTGGATGATCTGTGGTACTTCTTACAGTCACTCACTCCCTTGTCACTTCCTAACTGGACTACAGTAATGCATTCTCCATGAAGCTGCCCCTGTAAAGCATTCAGAAGCTACATCTGGTACAGAACGCAGCTTCCCAAGCAGTAAAGGGATATATCTATGGATATCTCATGATGACCTTACTGCTTAAGGAGATGCACTGACTGCTGGCCGGTTTCCTGGTGTGGTTCAAGGTGCTGACTGTCACATTCAAAGTTCTGCATGGCTCTAGACTTGATCATCTGAGAAACCACCATCCCATATTTATCTGTCCATCCAACCGATCAAAGAGGACCAACTCCTCCCAACATGATTGCCACCTGGTGGGGCTCCATCTGACGCTGGAGGAAGGGACAGCTTGATTGGCCATAAGGTTGGTAGCACGTGATTGCTTGTTTTTATGTTTTAATTTTGATTAGTCCTTTTTTTCGTTTTTAACATCTTTTTCTTTTTATTGCTGTTCTTTATTTTACAACAACATTATTAGGTACTTAGACCCTTCCAAGATTGGGCAGCATAATATACACACACACGAATAAATCCAGGTTTTCCTTCAAATGATGCCATTTATGTCTAAGCAGTGATTTCAAAAATGTTTAAAATTAAAACTATCTTTTTGTTCAAATTAAAGCCAACCAACTGCTTGCACAAAGGTAAAAATTAAGATATAATTTAGTAGAAAAGTGAAAATACAGCACAACCATATTACAGCTGTCTCTATTAAATAGATTCTTCCTATATTAAAGGTAAATTTAATAGTTCTTTGTATGAAATCAGAAGCCCAATCATTTTTTTTTTCTTAAATAAGGTCAAGATGTAATTTACCACTGAGCTTATTCTGAAGCCTGCCAGAAACTGACTTTTCCCAAAGAATATAAAAGCTGGGCTTTATAGGGTTGATCCATGCTATACCGGTATTATGAGCATGCAAAAGAAAGAAAAGTTTAGTTTAAAAGACATCAGCAGACAAAATACAGAGTCCAAAATAAAAATAACTACACGATTACTTCCACACAGTGCAGGAAATGTTGGACTTTCTTAAATAGCGACTCCAGCTGCATAGAAAATGGCTTTGAAATGAAATTAAAAAGAAATTAAAAAGCTATTTGTAATAGGTAAGAGAGTTTTGCTATAGAAAGACAGAGAGAGGGCATTGCTTATGTCTTAATTCCAGAGACAAATGTAAGAGTCCTACAGGATTATACCACATGTTTGGGTGCCTACTAATCCATCACCAACTATGGTGGTGACACCTTACTGTATAACGAAGATGATAACCTAAATTTGTGTTCGGGTTCTTCTCACAGTCATTCACTACCTAATGACTGTCAGCCTTGCAAGGTAGTCCAGACAAGAGGCACCCTCAGAAGTATTAACTCTAACTTTATTGTAAGGTTACATTAACAGAATCTTGCAAGACTGAAAGAACATCTCTCCCCCCTCACCTTTACAGTGCAAGAAACTAGGGAGGGTCCCTTCTGAGAGTTTTCCCATGCTCTCATTTCTTAAAGAATACCTCGCTTAATGACCACAGTGATTCGCTAAATGATCATGACAAAAAAAAGGTCTTAAAATCAGGTGTGGTCACACGATGCTTCACTTAATGACAAAACCACAAATTTTCCAGTCCCTATTGTGGTCATAATTTGAGGACTACCCATAGGTCATTTTTTTCCTATAAAGATCTACCTCTAATCTGGTCTTTCAAGTCTTCCAACAGTGAAGATTAGATAAGATAGGTAAGGTAAGGTAAGGTAAGGTAAGGTAAGATGATAAGATAAGATGATAAGAGGAGAGGAGAGGAGAGGAGAGGAGAGTAGAG
>QLTV01002257.1:876357-889364 GCA_003457575.1 Thermophis baileyi
AGCATCGGAAGCGGGAGACTTCACCTGGACGCCGCCATGTGGGTTCTTTTACCCTCTGCGCATGCGCAAAGCGTTCTGCGCATGCGCAGAGGGTAGAAGAACCCAAATGGCGGCGTCCGGACTACCAGCTGTCCGGTGACCCGCAGGCACGGCCGAACCGGGACCTTTTCACCCCTGCAGTGACGGTGGCACCAAGATGGCGGGCTAACGCGCGCGGTGACCCCTGTGAAATGGTCGTTCGACCCCCAAAGGGGTCGCGACCCACAGGTTGAGAACGGCTGCATTATGTGAATCCCCCCAAAAAGGTAATTTGGTATTCAGAATAAAACTGGTTCTGTATGAATGCCAAAAGAGAGACTCAGATCCGTGCATCTGAATGGATAAAGTCTCTTTTGAATTAAGCTTTGATTGGCATGTTATGGACACACCATGCATTTTTCTGGGCAATAGTAAAAAAATAGTTTGCCATAACCTTCCTTGACAATTTCCCCCCCCCCCCTTTTTAGTCTACCACTTACCATTCTGATGTTAGTGTTGGTTCTGCTACCTGGGTGGGCATTGCAGTTGATACCTAGGTTTAAAATGAATTAACAAGATGTGAATTTTAAAAACAATCCGTTTGCTATACGTATTCTTGCAAACCACTGAATGTATAATATAGTTTTGATCCCCGTATTATAAAAAAGGTGTTGAAACTCTGGAAAGAGTGCAGAAAAGAACAACAAAGATGAGGGGGCTGGAGGCTAAAACATATGAAGAACGGAAGCAGGAATTGGGTTTGTCTAGTCTAGTGAAAAGAAGGACTAACTGTGACATGTTAGCAGTATTCCAGTATTTGAGGGGCTGCCACAGAGAAGAGGGAGGTCAACTTATTTTCCAAAGCACCAGAAGGCAAGACAAGAAACAATTTATGGAAACTAATGAAGGAGAAAAGCAGCCTAAAACTAAGGAGAAATTTCCTAACAGTGAGAATAATTACCAGTGGAATGACTTGGTTCCAGAAGTTGTGAGTGCTCCATCACTGGAGGCTTTTAAGAAGAGACAGGACAGCCTCATGTCTCAAATGGTGTAGGGTCTCCTGGTTGAGTAGGGAGTTGGACTAGAAGACCTCCAAGGTCCCTTCCAGCTCTGTTATTCTATTATCCTGTGGCATGTACTGTAATCTTATAGGTTGCCCTCAGGTTTTGATTTTCCAGACCTCCACTCTCTGGATTTCAGATACAACAGAGAAAATTTTAGGTTGGATTTTACACACGCATTCCCTCTAAAGTACAAGTCTGTTGTTCCTGAAGCAGGCCAAATAATTGATGCAAATCCTATCATTTGCCTAATTTGTGGAATGAAGTAATTGACATTTTAATGTTATTTGCATGGGATGGATCTAAAGGGATGCAAATGATGGAGCAGCACCAATTTGGATGTAACAGATAGGGGGTTTTAATAATGCCCCTTTCCTCCCAATGATTTGTTAAATCAAGATTTCACTGTATGTGTTATAAAAGCTGCCAAATTATTACAGAGCACACAGATTAAACAGCCCAAATATCACCTAGCATTTCTAGTTTGCTTTCATCTTTATCGCTTTCTTCTGACAAGTGTAGAGTCTCAAAATTCAAAGTGGACTAAAAAGATGGCTACTGTAATGGTGTGTGTGTGGTTTTTTTTTTTTAAGAATTGTTGGAACACAGAGACCACAACTACAGTTTCATCCCTTGTTTTCCATTAGCCTATTACTTGACAGAGCCCAAAATAGTTGCTAAAGCCAAAGTCTAGGAGGGAAAAAAAAGACAATCTTATCAAACACGGACATTGATCTAAATTTATTTGCTGTTGCTTCTTAAAACAATAATGGCAGTTTGCAGGACGTTATAGGTATTATTTTGATTTTTCTGGGTAAACAAACAAGCCAGGAAAACAAAAAGTTGCTTGCTACACAAAGAGACAATATTTGCAAAACAGGGGAACTGGCAGGGAGGTTTAGCTGAAGTTGAAGCAGGATGAGCACTTCACAACAATTAATTACCACTTTACAGCCGGAAGGAAAAAGTCCATCAGGAGTGGCAATAACTTGCTATTTTCCTGGCCATGAAATCTGCAAGTCAAAGGTGAGGAAATAGCTGCACACTGCAGAGTGATAAAGCAGTGTGTGTGAGAGGGTCTATGGTTGCAACATTGCAGTATAATAAGAAGCCCTGGCATCAGATATTTTGGAAGCCAGAACAGCTAGTAATTTCTGTATCTCTGCGCTTCAAATTGGAAGAATATGCTGAAATGCGAAAACCGACCGAGCTGATGTGATTTTTGCATCCTGCTATGAAAATATAACTGTCAGAGAATGAACTGTCCCAATATGTTTGGCATGCAGCACTTGGTGAGGGGAAAGTAATTAGAATGGAAAAGAACAACCAGAAATGAATAAGGGGTGAGGCAGTAGGTTGTAGGGACATGAAATTTGAGGGCACCCTTGTAATCTTGGTGGGGAGGTCATGGATAACATCTTGCTGGAGGAGTGGGAGGGGGAGGAGGAGGAAGAGGAGGAGGAGGCAGAGGCAGAATAGTGAATATAGAAAACCTGCAAACATCCAACCAACTAATGATATCAGTGAAGGGGGCACCCAAGCTAATAGGATGCGAACCATACAGATCTCAAGGGGAACCCCATCCCAGAAGGCCAAGCCATATTTTGCAACTTTCCACGCTCTATCAGCAAACAAATTATAGCAACAGATGGCAAATGACTTTTTTTTTCTGAGAAAAAGGTAGGATACAAATTTAAATAAATCTACGCGTAAATTTAAAAAAAAAACTGGCTTAGTCTTGGGCTCGATTCGCATGTACCCGAAGGCTGTATTATACAGTATTTATTGGCTGGATTTCCCTCTTCACATGCAATCATACCGTGTTTCCCCGAAAATAAGATCCTGTCTTACATTTTTTTGAACCCTGAAATAAGTGCTTGGCCTTATTGCCATGCACTCAAAAGCCCGATTGGGCTTATTATCAGGGGATGCCTTATTTTGGGGGAAACAGGGTATTCACCCATTGTTTTGGACCGTGTGTTGTGAAAACCCAGCTGTACTGGCTTCTTAAACATAGTTTATGATCCACATAGTATGCAAACTGAATCAATTGTGGTTTATTCAGTATATCATAGATAGGTATTACCTAACAGGGCAGCAACTCCAAATCAGTTATCCGATCTGCTGGCTATCCAGTGATACAGTAATGGCACCAAGTGGCAGTTTGGTCCAATGGTTAAATTACCCAGTTACAAACCAGGAGACTGTGAGTTCTAGTCTCGCCTTAGGCGTGAAAGCCAGATGGGTGACTTTGACCAATCACCAGAAGACTGTAAATTCTAGCCTCACCTAAGCCATGAAAACCGGTTGGGTGTCTTTGGGGCAGTCACTCCTCCTCAGCCCATCCCACCTCCCAGGATTGTTGTTGTTATGGGGAAAATAAGAGGAGGGAGAAATATTAGATATGTTCACTGCCTTAAGTTATTTATGAAAATAATAAGGGCAGGATAAAAAAAAATCTTTAAAAATGGCAATGTAAGGGGCATCAGGTTCAGGGCTGGTATAATGGGGTAATGGTAACTCTTTGCTTCTGCTCCCATTTCCGCCCTAATTTAGGCTGGTGAAGATGGTGAAGGAGGCAAAAAAAAATCTTGCTGCTGAAATTCAGCTATTTTGCCACCCAGCTAATGGGAGTTGCTTACCAAGGCATCTGAAGGCCATCAGATTCAAGAAGATTTAAAATCTCACTCAGATAAACGAGAATTGTAGTCCCTTTTCAGGTTTCTCTGTCTGCATTAGGACATTCTAAAAGCTTCTTTGGCTGAACTCTACACATCTATACAACTCTTACACATCTGTTTTCAGACACACAGGAAACAAGGATTGTAAAATCAAATAAGGTTATTCAGAAAGCCATACTCAGTTCAGGCTATAACTTGAAATAAGTCCTGAATATTTTGTAGACTTGCCTCAGAAGCATGGATGAGAACATCCAGGAGAATTCACCAAAGAGCTAATTTTACTTTCCGGTGATGAAAGTTTGAGCTGTATTTGTTGAAAAATAGTTCTTGAGAGTGGCTAGGAAGAGCAGATCAAAGTCCTGTTTAATCCACTCTCTTCCCAAAGAGGAAACCGGAAGGGTGAAAGTATTTTTGTATTCTTCTACGCAACTCCATTAACAAGAGCATATTGCTTTGATGCTAAAGGGAATCATGATGCAATTTTATCTTCTTCCACCATCAAGTTGCTTCTTCTCCTTTTTAAAGGCTGTAGGCCCATCATGATATCTTAGGGACATGCATTTTCTAGTATACTTTTTGCTCTGTGAAACCATGTAATCTGCAGCAGGCAGCCGGGTTCGTCTGGGTGCTGATTTATGTGCTGGCTGCGTGCTTCTCCCTGCAAGTGTTTCCACATTCTAATAGGACAAAGAAATGCAGATTTAGGTCTCCACTCGACCCTGGCATTTATTGTGTAAGTTTGTGTAAGTTTGGACACTTTCTCACAGCCATGTGGGGTTGTTGCTCTAAGGATAAAATAAGGGAAGATTCGCATTTTGCTTCTCGGGGCATCTTAGAACGAAGAGGGGATATGAAAAAAGAAAACAATAAATAAAAATGCTCTTTTAATCCAAAAAATGTGTGTTTCATTTCAACAGACACAACGTCCTTTTGATGGGGACCTCCAACGTGCATGAAAAGGTTAAATCTGATACAGGTAGTCCTCGACTTATGACCACGATTGAGCCCAAAATTTATGTTGCTCAGCGAAACATTTGTTAAGTGAATTTTGCCCCATTTTATGACCTTTCTTGCCATGGTTGTTAAGTGAATCACTGCAGTTGTCAAGTTAGTAATATGCTTGTTAAGTGAATCTGGCTTCCCCACTGACTTTGCTTGTCAGAAGGTCGCAAAAGGGGATCAAATGACCCAGGACACTCCAACCGTCATAAATATGAGTCAGTTGCCAAGCCTCTGAATTTTGAGCATGTGACCATGAGGATGCTGTAATGGTTGTGTGAAAAATGGGCCTAAGTCACTTTTTGCCAGTGATGTTGTAACTTTGAATGGTCACTAAACGAACTTATAATCCAGAGCGTATTTTCTCAGAAGTCCTATACAGACAGTCCTCAACTTACAACCAGAGGTGGGTTCCTCCCGGTTCCTCCCAGTTCGCCTGAACCGGTAGCGACCTGCTGGTGATGTCACAGTGACGTCACGGATCCGGTTCGGTCGGTGCGGTCCGTGGGCGCCGCCATCTATTTTTTTTGAATTTTTTTGAAATTTTTTGGGAATTTTTTTTTTGGAATTTTTTCCAGAGTTTTTTTCTTCTGCGCATGCGTAGAAGCCGAGTTTCCGGCACTGCGCATGCATCGCCATCTTGTTTTTGACTTTTCTTTTTTGGGGGAGAATTTTTTTTGGATTTTTCAGCACTGCGCATGCAAGCGCGTGCGAAAAGCGTGCACGCGGCCACGTGGCGCGGCCACGCGGCGTGGCGTGGCGCGGCGGTGCAGCCACGCAGCACGGGAGGAAGCAAACTGGCAGCGAGGTAATTTAGAACCCAGCCCTGCTTACAGCCATTCGCTTAGTGACCATTTGAAATTACAATGGTGCTGAAAAAAGTAACTTATAGCTGGTCCTTGCACTGATGATTGTCACAGCATTCCCCAATGTCACATGATCAAAATACATGTTTGGCAACTAGCATGTATTTATGATTGTTGCAACGTTCTGGGGTCACATGATTGCCATCTGCGTCCTTCCCAGCTGCCTTCCAACAAGCAAAGTCAATAGGGGAGGCCAGATTCACTTAACAACTATGGTGATTCACTTAGAATTGCAGCTGAATGTTTTTTGGTCTAGCACAGGGGTGTCAAACTGGATTTCTTCGAGGGCCGGATCAGCATTGTAGTTCGCAGGCCGTCCGGTGGGAGGGTCGGGTGGGGGGAGAGACGGGACGGACGCCTCCTGCAGCACCCTGCCAGCCAAAAGGAGGCCGTCCAGGCCAAAAACAGGGTGCGGGGGGGGGGGCTATGTGCGGTCCCCTGTGCCCCGTTTTGGCCGGGAGAGGCACCAAGGCCTGGTCCATTGCTATTTCCAGGCCAGCCCCATGGGCCAGATTTAAGCACCCCATGGGCCAGATCCGGCCCATGAGCCTTGAGTTTGACACCCCTGGTCTAGCAGAAAGTTCTAGTTGCTTGTTGGCCTCTCTTGATAGGTCTGTTCTTGGAATGACTTTGTAGGAGTTTTGACACCTGGAGTAGATGAGAGCAGAATTATTATTTATATTGTTGCTGTTTGGGGTGGATGGAGAAGGGGAAAGCTCGGGCTGAGAAAGGAAGAAGGATTAATGAATCATGCAATAATTTTTTTCAGATGAAGGGGGAAGAAAGAAACTTACCCCCCAATAGATCATGTTTTTAAGCTCCTTTTCAGAGCGGACTATCCCATTTGCGAAGAAATAGCTTTGGCGATTTGTGTCTGTTTGTGTGTACACACCCTTTTTTCTTTTTTTTTCTTTTTTTACACGCGAAGCATATTTATATATAAATAGGCCTGTAAGAATCGTAGATTAAGGAATCTATTCACCCAAAAAAAGAGTTATGTTCCTGTCATCCTGCATAATGGCTGCCTGGTTCAGGGAGAAAAATGCCTTTTATGAAGATGTGCCAAGTGTCACATGACGAAGGCATTAGCCAAGGCTTCTCTCCAAAGTTTTGGAGCTGTTTTCAAAGTCAGTCCTGTGAAATTGAGTAAAGGGAGATTGACTTCCCCATTGACAAAAACTACAAAAACTGCAGCAGTAACAGACCTTGAAGTTTTTCCCAACCTCAGCAACCTGAAGATGCGTGGACTCCCAGAACTCTCCAGCCAGCCATGCTCCTCCTCACCTCCTCCTCTTCCTCCTCCTGTTCATCTTCCCCTCTTCCTTCTTATTTTCCTTCTCTTCCTCCTCTTCCCCTTCTTTTCCTCCTCTTCCTGCTCTTCCTTCTCCTCCTCCTCTTCCTCTTTCTCTTTCCCCCTCTTCTTCCTCCATTATTCTCCTCCTCCTCCTCTTCTTCTTTTTCTCCTCCTCCTCCTCCTTTTCCTACCCTTCCTTCTCCTCTTCCTCCTCTTCTCCTCCTCTTCCTCCCTCTCTTTTTTCCTTCTTCCACCTTTTCTTCCTCTTTGCCCTTCTCTTCTTCCTTCTCTTGTTCTACCTCCTCCTCTCTTCCTCTCCTCCTCCTGGTGTCTGGTTTGTTCTTTCTATCATTTATTTACTAACCTATCTGATTTCTACAGCTGCCCAACTCAACCAAGTGGCTCTGGTTATGTTGTTTTAATGTTATTGTATCAACGCTGAACATCCAGTCAAATAAATAGTTAAAAAATAAACGCTCCCTCTCCGGCAATTTTTGAACTGTTAAATATTTCTTTCTCAATCGGATTTAATTAATTACCTTGGCCCACTGCAGATGACCAAAAACTGAGCAGCTTACAGAACTGCTGCCTTTGAGCTGTCTTTTCATTTGAAGTTCCTGTTTGCTATTTCTGTGTTACACTCTGAGTTTAGAAAAGACTCATACGGGAGCCAGCAATGCACTGAATTGCAGCCACCTCTCTTCCTGTGATACATATCTTGTTTTACAGTCGCATCTCCTTTGATAGCGGGACTAAATCCAGGGGAAAATGAATTACCTGCTGAAACTGAAAGACCGCAGACCCACACAGCCTAATTGAGATTCTCCCCACCCCTCCCTTAGCCCTGAAAATTATCTTTCTCCATATTCCTTCCAAGACTTCAGAAATAATTATTTGAGAAAGCGGGGCCTGTATTTTTGTTTGGAGAGAAGAAGAAGAAACACAACTTTAAGATCCGAATGCCATTCTCACCCGGTTCACCTTAGCCAATGATGCAGAACAGGGGACTTGATTTGATAAAGCGATGAATATAAAATTTGGAACGCCAGGGCGATGCTGATAGAGGACCAGCGAAGGCATGGCATGAGATGGGAATACAGGCGAAACAGCTGTGCTCAAGGAGAGACATATGAGGTGTTAGGGGAAAAACAGAAGGTCATCATGATCCATGAAAGTCTCAAAGAAATAATGACTGTAAGAGAAAAGAGCAGAATTGCTGAGGAGACCAGATGTTTCTACACCAAGACAATGATAGAACAGTAATTACCGAAAGACAGAGCATCCTTCAGATTCACGGAGCGGTACAAGGAAAGAGATGCATGGTAAGAAGCTGAGGCCAAACAGACCATAATAAGTACATATCCTGGCTATTTATTTCACAAGCAACAGGTCACCCGGGGGGGGGGACATTTTTTTTAACCTGAATGGCAATGTTACTAGTTTAATATTGTTACTACAGGTAGTCCTTGACTTATGGCCACAATTCAGCCCCACATTTCTGTTGTTAAGTGAGTTTTCCCCCATTTTACAACCTTTCTAGCCATAAGTTGTTAAGTGAATCACTGCGGTTGGTAAGTTAGTAACTCGGTTGTTGTGAATCTGGCTTCCCCATTGATTTTGCTTGTTAGAAGGTCGCAAAAGGGATGACCCTGGGACACTGCAACCGTCATAAGTATGAGCCAGTTGCCAAGCATCTGAATTTTGATCACATGACCCCATGGGGATGCTACAAGGTTGTAACTGTGAAAATTGGTCATAAGTCACTTTTTTTCAGGGCCGTTGTAACTTCAAACAGTCACTAAATGAACGGTTATAAGCGGAGGACTACCTGTACAGCGATCAAAAGTCCTGTGAAACTTGACCAGTGGGTGGGTACATGTCCTCCTCATCATTCTGGATCTGGTGTGATTTTCGATACAGGTAGTCCTCGATTTACGACCACAACTGGGACCAGAATTTCCATTGCTAAGCAAGGCGGTTGTTAAGTGAGTTGCACCCAACTTTACAATCGTTTTTGCCAGGGTTGTTAAGGGAATCGATCAGATGTGGGATTCAGCAGGTTCTGACCAGTTCTGGAGAACCGGTAGTGGAAATTTTGAGTAGTTCGGAGAACCGGCAAATACCACCTCTGACTGGCCCCGCCCCCATCTATTCTCTGCCTCCCGAGTCCCAGCTGATTGGGAGGAAATGGGGATTTTGCAGTAACCTTCCCCTGGAGTGGGGAGGGAATGGAGATTTTACAGTATCCTTCCCCTGCCACGCTCACCAAGCCACGCCCACCAAGCCACGCCACGCCCACATAACCGGTAGTAAAAAAAATTGAATCCCACTACTGGAATCGATGTAGTTGTTAAGTGAGTCACACTGTTGTTAAGCGAATCCCCCATTGACTTTGCTTATCGGACATGACGGGGAAAGTCATAAATGAGGATCATGTGTTCCTAGGACGCTGCAACCATTGTAAATACACACCAGTTGCCAAATGCCTGGATTCTGATAACATGACTGTGGGGATGCTACCGTATGATGGTTGCAAGTCACTTTTTTCAGTGGCATTGTAACTTCAAAATGGTCGCTAAATGAATGGTTGTAAGTCGAGGAGTACCTGTTAGTCAAACCATGAGTGAATTCACTCAGTGCCCCCAGCTGTCAAAAAGTTTATTTAGCTTTGATTTGCACCGTTGAATACTCTCAGTCATTCTTGTTTACAAACATGGATTATAATTTAGCACCATTTATTGATCTATAGTTAAATGTTTATCTTGTTTTCCTATTTGGTCCAATGCTCAAGGCAGCTTGCGACAATTTAAAAATTGAGATTAAAATTAATAGAAATCTAAAAGAACAAAATTTAAAACTAGTCATCACCATGCTTGGCTTTTAAGGTGTTGTGACCATCTTCCTAAACGACCTGGACCATGGTGGCCCACACAACAAGCCATCGTTAAGTGAACTGTGGCTTAACACAATTAAACTGGATTTGTCTGGATGAATTTCCAGACTGGACCATTTCCCACGTCCTTCTGTTACATAGAATAAACATCATTTCTGGCTCCTGAGAAAAGATGAGGATCACATGAAGATAGCGGAAAACCTGGGATTGCTTTCTCCTTTGAAAGCCACTACAGAATCTTGTGCTAATCTTTCTATTAAGGTTGGTCTCATAATCACCCAGATGTTTGGACTGGATATGGGATTTTGTCCACCTATCGAGTATTTCCCAAGGACCTAGGATAGGCAGTTGTCGTTTGATGGTATTAAAACTATTGTCTCAAGATGTCAGCTGTTTCTAGTGAAGCTGCCTTTTGCAACTTTGCCTTTGCAAAGAAAAGAATTCCAGTATTCCAGTATTTGAGGGACTGCCACAAAGAAGAGGGGGTCAAATTATTTTCCAAAGCACCAGAGGGCAGGACAAGAAACGATGGATGGAAACTAATCAAAGAGAGAAGCAACCTGGAATTAAGGAGAAACTTCCTAACAGTGAGGACAATTAACCAGTGGAACAGTTTGCCTTCAGATATTGTGGATGCTTCATCACTGGAGGTTTTTAAGAAGCAACTAGACAGTCACTTATCTGAAATGGTATAGAGTGTCCTGCTTGAGCAGGGGGCTGGACTAGAAGACCTCCAAGGTCCCTGCCAGCTTTATTCTATTCTATTCTATTCTATTCTATTCTATTCTATTCTATTCTATTCTATTCTATTCTATTCTATTCTATTCTATTCTATTCTATTCTAAACTGATGGTGATTTTGTCTATGCCAATGGTATTCAAGTGGTGCTCCAGATATTTAGAATTGCATCAAGGGTGCCTATTGGTAGTTTTTTTGCTGCAGTCATTCCACTTCTATTTGCAGGTCTTATAGTTTGTGCAAATAAAAGTCGAAAGACTGTGGCAAAAGGAATCAAACAAAGGACCTTGGGTAAAATTACAAAACTTCTGGAGCACTCTTTTGGATTATTATGATTATTATGATTATTATGTTTATTATGATTATTATAGCACTTAGCAATAGCACTTAGACTTATATACCGCTTCATAGTGCTTTACAGCCCTCTCTAAGCGGTTTACAGAGTTAGCATATTGCCCCCAACAATCTGGGTCCTCATTTTACCCACCTCAGAAGGATGGAAGGCTGAGTCAACCTTGAGCCGGTGAGATTTGAACCGCCGAACTGCAGCTAGCAGTCAGCTGAAGTAGCCTGCAGTACTGCACTCTAACCACTGCGCCACCTCGGCTCTATGATTATTATGATTATTATGATTATTATGATTATTATGATTATTATGATTATTATGATTATTATGATTATTATGATTATTATGATTATTATGATTATTATGATTATTATGATTATTTTATTTTATTTTTATCCTGCCTTTTTCTCAAGCAGCAAACATACCTAATACCCCTGTCTCTTCCTATTTTCCCAACTACAACCCTTTAAAGTGATTTGGGTGTGAGAGAGTGACTGGCTAGACAGCTTTCATGCCTAAAGCAGGACTAGAACTCAGTCTCCTGATTTCTAGACCAACACCTTCACTACTACACCAAACAAATGATACTGGACATATCATTCCCATTGACTAAATTTTTTCCTTCATGGTGTAGGGTGAAGGAGGGATCACCTGGTGGCCTACATTCCATCTCTATTCTGCTATTTTTCTATACATAAAAGGATTAGGGCTGAAATAACCAAAGGGCCCTTTCTTTGGGACTGTCCATGCTAGTTACCAACAGGCATGATTTAAGGGACCCTGCAAAGTTCTCCATCCTTTTGTTATAGGTATTTCAATATAGTACATTATTGCCTGTGGTTCAGGGGCGGGCTGCTACGGGTTCGCCCTGGTTCGGGCAGACCCATAGCTAAAGTTATGGCAGGTTTGGCGAAATGCCAAATCCCACCCCTGGCTGGCCCCGCCTACCCCACCCCACCCTGCCTGCACACGTGGAGGCTCGGGGAGGGGGAAAAACAGGCCTTCCAGAAGTTCCGCAAGTCTGAAAACAGGTTTGTTTCCGACCTCCGGAGGGCCTCCGGAGCCCGGAAGAGGCAGTTTTCACCCTCCCAGAGGCTCGAGGAAACCCTCCAGAGCCTGGAGAAGGTGAAAACGCACCCCCCCCCGCCGTGGTGCAGGAGGCAGGCTAGGCCATAGGCCACGCCCACCCAGCAACCAGGCAGACAACCTGTTGCTGAAATTTTTGAAGCCCACCCCTGCTGCGGTTTATGTCTTACTCTCCCTGTTTTTGACTACGTTTTATTCAGTTTTTGCCAGTTAACTCTTTCGGATATTTGTTGAAGTTTAATAAATAAGAATCCAGCTCTATTTTTCCAGCTGCATGGGAAAGTATTTGGGCTTGCTCTGATTTGGAAATAGGGACTGACTGGGAATGTGCTGATGCAAACTAAATGGGAAATTATTCACCATAATTTTTCCAATATCACATTGTACTTTTCATGCTCAAATAGATTTTCAAGCTGGCTGTTTCAAAAGGATAAATTAAACCCAACCGTTTCTTGAAATCCGCTTTGCTTTGAAAAAGATTTCTCCTATGGCTTAATAGAGAAGTGATTAGATACCCAGAAATCTGCTGAAGAAAACAGAAGGAAATTTGGTTCTTGGGTGAAAACACTGCATTAAGAAGCTAAGGGCCATTAGCCCAACATGCTAAGCCTGGCTTAGTTAGGCCAAAAGTTATATATAAGCCTAGATCCGTGATGGCAAACCTATGGCACGCGTGCCACAAGTGGCACGCGGAGCCATATCGGTGGGCACGCGAGCTCAGGTCCGGCACGCATGCGCGTGCTGGCCAGCTGATTTTCGGGCCTTCTGGGCCCACTGGGAGTCGGGAAACAGGCAGTTTCCAGCCTCTGGAGGGGGTGGGGAAGGCCTGTTTTTTGCTCTCCCTAAGCTCCAGAGCCTTTCTAGGAGCCTGGGGAGGGCGAAAACGGCCTCCCCCACCCCCCGGAGGTCCTCCGGAGGCCGGAAATGGCCTGTTTGCCGACTTCCGGTTGGACCAGAAGTCCCGTTTTTTTGCTCTCCCCAAGCTTCAGAGCCTTTCAGAACTGCTGGGGAGGGCGAAAAAGAGG
>QLTV01002257.1:902532-914239 GCA_003457575.1 Thermophis baileyi
AAATACGACGTCAGCAACAGGGTGGTCAATGCCTGGAATACATTACCCGACTCTGTAGTTTCTTCCCCAAACCCCCAAATCTTTAACCTTAAACTGTCTACCATTGACCTCACCCCATTCCTAAGAGGTCTGTAAGGGGCGTGCATAAGCGCACCAGCGTGCCTACCGTCCCTGTCCTAAAGTCCCCATGTATTTGAAAAATATGTACTCGAAAAATATGTACTCAAAACTATGTTTGTACTTATTATATACTCATATTAATATTTACACTTTACCTGTAATCATATACATGCTTGACAAAATAAATAAATAAAATAAATAAATTACGTGATCAAAATTTGGATGCTTGGCAACTGGCATTTTTGCGACCTTCCCAGCTGGTTTCTGACAAGCAAAGTCAACGGGGCAAATTGGATTTACTTAACAACTGCATGAATCACTTAACAACGACTGTGATTTGCTTAACAACCTTAGCAAAAGAAGATTCTAAAATTGGACACAACCCACTTCATAACTGTCTTGCTTATCAACTGAAATTCCGATCCCAAATTGTGATCATAAGTCGAGAACTACCTATGGGGCATTGTTGGCAACTTTAAACTGCATGAATTACAATATCCAGAATTCCCTGCCAGTACACAGTAGCAATAGCAATAGCAGTTAGACTTATATACCGCTTCAAAGTGCTTTTACAGCCCTCTCTAAGCAGTTTACAGAGTTAGCATATTGCCCCCAACAATCTGGGCAGTATCCTGCCTTCCAGGGATATGTTGGAAAAAGCCATATGATGGTTTTGGGGACAATTGCCAGGAGACTGTGAGTTCTAGTCCCACCTTAGGCATGAAAGCCAGTTGTGTGACTTTGGGCCAATCACCAGGAGACTGTGAGTTCTAGTCCCACCTTAGGCATGAAAGCCAGTTGTGTGACTTTGGGCCAATCACCAGGAGACTGTGAGTTCTAGTCCCACCTTAGGCATGAAAGCCAGTTGGGTGACTTTGGGTCAATCACCAGAAGACTGAGTTCTAGTCCCATCTTAGGTATGAAAGCCAGTTGGGTGACTTTGAGCCAATCACCAGAAGACTGTGAGTTCTAGTCATACCTTAGGTATGAAAACCAGTTGGGTGACTTTGGGCCAATCACCAGAAGATTGTGAGTTCTAGTCCCACCTTAGGCACGAAAGACAGCTGGGTGACTGGACCAGCCATTCTCTCTCAAACCTTTGTGTCACTGACACTAATAAAAAAACATACCCCTCCCGAAACTCAAGAGGGAAGTCCTTTGCTTAAACCTGTGTTGTATTTTGAGATCTTTAAAGTTTGGACTTCACCCCCACCTCTCTTGATGCCCCCACCCCAAAACCAGAGGTGGGTTCTTCCCGGTTCTGATTGGTTCTATAGAACCGGTAGTAACTTGGCGGCCTGGGTCGCTAGAACCGGCAGCGACCCAGGCCTGCCATGCCCCCAAACCAGTTCTTTCGGCGGTGCCATAGGCGCCATTTTGTTTTTTGCTTCTGCACATGCACAGCTTTTTTAAAGCACTGCACATGCACGAAGCACACATGAAGCGCACTGCGCATGCATGAAGCGCCCACGCGGCACAACACTGAGCGAACTGGCAACGAAAAAACCCAGAACCCACCCCTGCCCAAAACCATACAATGTCCCTTCTAGGATGCTCCCTCCCCAACACCATACAATGTCACAGTTTCCACTTTGACTTTTGGGCCAGTTCCTGCAGACCCCTTGCAATCAAAGCATAAAATGGATTTGATCCAGCAGGCTTGGGCCCACCAAGAGATTTGTGTATTCACTGATCAATGTTGCCAATAGATTTTGCAAAGAGTTGTCAATTGCTTTTGTTCCGAAATATTTTTTTTATTGCATCTTTATGCTATGGCTACCGTGACCATGTGCCTTTTATTAGAAAGGACAGTCCTTTCTTTCGTAAAGCTGCCCTTTAGATTTCTTTATTTTTCAAAAACTCACTTTTGCCCTTTATTTTGGTCTTTTAACTTTTACCGCACAAAGGGCACCCCTTCATGTGCAGTCTTTCGCATTCATGTATTTCATGAATTCACTCAATGCATAGAAATTGAGTGGCCTTTTAAAAATAAATTTATATTCAGGTAGTCCTCAACTTACCACAATTGAGATCAGAATTGCCATTGCTGAGCAAGGAAGTTGTTAAGTGAGCCGTGCCTGATTTTACATCCTTTTTTTTAGCCATGGTTGTTAAGGGAATCACTGCAGTCATTAAGGGAATCATGTGGTCATTAAGTGAATTGACTTTCCCAATTGATTTTGCTTGCTGAAAGATGGCAGGGAGAGTCGCAAATGGCACTTTTCAGCAAAACTATGCCATAGTGAAAAATGGGTTCACACTTACGACTACAACATTTACTTAATGAATGCTGCAAATGTGGCATGTTGCAACTATCATTAATCCTTGCCAATTGCCAAGTGCCCAAATTTGATCACATGACTGTGGAGATGCTATGATGATTGTAAATCTGAAGTCCAGTTATAAATTGTTTTTTTCAGTGCTGTTGAAGCTTCAAACCATGAGCCGAGGTGGCGCAGTGGTTAGAGTGCAGCACTGCAGGCTACTTCAGCTGACTGCTAGCTGCAGTTCAGCAGTTCAAATCCCACCAGGCTCAAGGTTGACTCAGCCTTCCATCCTTCTGAGGTGGGTAAAATGAGGACCCAGATTGTTGGGGGCAAGATGCTGACTTTGTGAACTGCTTAGAGAGGGCTGGAAAGCACTATGAAGCGGTATATAAGTCTAAGTGCTATTGCTAAACGTTGCTAAACTAATGGTGGTTAAGTTGAAGTCTTTAGATATTTTTTATTAGAATGTGCATTTTTGTAAAGCTTTTCTTGACTTTGCTTTTGTGAAGCAAAGTTAAAAATACAAACTTTTTTTAAAATCCTTAGAATTGCTTTCGCATTTGCCCTTTTTTCAGCTTTGTCCTTTGTCCTTTCCAAGAAAATATGGTAACTGTGGCGACAGCAGATCCTGAATCGGGATATTCCATTCCCCTGCCCAGATGTGTTGAGGAATTCCCACAAGAGCATTCAGCCAAAACAGTTTGCCCTTTCTCGGATTGTAATGTAGCATGTTGTGTGAACCCACTTAGAGGCACTTAGCCCAGGGTTGGGTTCTGGTTTACCTCGCTGCGCAGTGCTAAAAACCCAGCTTCTGCACGTGCGCAGAAGCAAAAAACCAGATGGCGCCGCCATAGGCACTGCCGAGAGAGCCGGTTCGGGGGCGTGTCCAGCCAGCCATCGCTGCCGGTTCGGCAAGCGGGGGGAAATTCCCGCTACCAGTTCTAAAGAACCGGTCCGAACCGGCAGGAACCCAGCTCTGACTTAGCCACTGTAGATACTTCTACCATGGCTGTTTATGAGGTAGGCCTCCATTGCTCATAACAATGGACCCAGCTGGCTGGAGTGTGAAAGTTTTGCTCTTTCAGGGACTTTTATCTTTTTATCTGTATCTTTCAGGGACATTCAAGGTTTAGCCACATTTTGAAGGAGTTTTTTTTCCTTTTTTTTCTGTGTTTCTAAAGGAATAATAAAGTACTGGTAAATGGCCCCTTAATTACTGGTAAATGAGAGTATAATGCCTTATGTACTGGTAACTAAGGGCACAATATCTTAAGTATCGGTAAATGAGGATTATTTCATTTCATTTTTAATTTATTATTTATTTGTATCCCACAATTCTTTTTACAAATAACTCAAGAAGGCATACAAATCCAACACATCTTCCTTTTCCTATTTTCCCCAAAACAACAACCTGTGAGGTGAGTTCGGCTAAGAGAGAGTGACTGGCCCAAATTCACCCAGCTGGATTTCCTAGCTAAGACAGGATTACTGTAGAACTCACAGTCTCCCGTTTTCTAGCCTGGTGCCTTAATTGTTAGACCATATTGGTTATAGAAAACTGTGATCGTTTTTGAGGTAGAGGAGAATTGCCCAATTTGAAGTCCCCTCTCCTCTAAACAGGAAGAGAGTCAAAAAAAAAAGGCAAGATGGTAGCCACAGCCGATTCAGTGGAAGCTCTGCTGCTTTTTGCATGCAGACGGACACACATAAGAAAGGGCACGGCTCCAAATCGCCTTTTTTGCCCACCCTGCCATGGGTACAGCACCCTCTGAGTACAAGATATCCTGCCCCTTGGTGCGTTTGTGAGTCCATTGGTGGATCTCGGATGCTAGTTTTCAAAATTCCAAAAGAGTTCCACATTTTGCATAAGGTATTTAACAAGTTTACGTATTAAGCATTCAATTAAAAATGTGTCAGTGCAACTTGTGGAGGTTACTAAAAGAAATAATATAAACTCCCTTTGATGGACGTCAATCCGTGGGGAGTCGAGGATCAGGTAGTTCTTCTGTGTGGTCTTCTAAATTGGCTTCACCCCTTTCTAAGGTAGTCTCTTTCAGTGGTATGTCTAGTAGTCCCAGGCCTGATCCTGCTTAACTCTTTTTTGAGGTCAGCCAAGGTCAGCCCAGAAAAGTCTTGGAAAATTAAAATTAAATTAGTGTGAAATAGACAGCTACCACAGAGCAATTTTGCAATGACAAGGAGCTCGTTTGCTCATCCATCTCTGTCTGTTTCATAATCGCACTCAAGGACAGTCGAACAAGATGAAACTGTGCTGCTAAAACCATTGATTTGGGAAACTACTATCTTCGGTTTTAAAAAAGCCAGATCTTCAGCTTTCCAGGTTTGCAGATGGGTGCCTCTAAATTAGGCATGCCAATCTAACAGAATAACAGAGTTAGAAGAGACCTTGGAAGTCTTCTAGTCTAACCCTCTGCTCAGGCAGGGAACCTTATACCATTTCAGACAAACGGCTGTCCAGTTTCTTCTTAAAAACCTCCAATGTTGGAGCATCCACAACTTCTGGAGGCAAGCCATTCCACTGGAACCCCATCTATGATTAAATGAATCATGGTTTATTGAATGAAACCGATCCCATTCCATACAGCGGTGGGTTGCTCCCGGTTCGGCCTGGTTCTTAGAACTGGTAGCAGCGGCGGTGGAAGGCTCCGCCCACCCACCTGGGACGCTTCTGTGCATGCGCAGAAGCAGCGAGTGCGCAAGCGCACGCGCAAACCGGTAGCAACAGGCTTTAGAACCCACTACTGATTCCATACCCAGAAAACACCGAACCATAAGTAACCTCACCCTACACTTCTGCACATTAGACTGACCCTCCAACAATCCTGTTTCATTTTAGCTTTAAAAATGCTACAGCATCCACATCAGACCTGGTCATTTTATCCCCTCCCCGGCCACATCTGGCTCTTTGGCCCACATGAGATCAGTTGGAAATTAGAAATCAAATGTAAATAGCATTTTCTTGTAATTTTTTTAATAGTTTTTTTTTTATTTTAGTCCAGAAGCTTAGGTCATCTGGGGCCTGGAAACAAGTCTTCTCCTCACACTGAATCCATATGAGAGATCATACTGAATATTTCACCCATCCCAAGATGTCACTTGAAAAAACTGGTTCCCAGATGACAGGCCAGCCCCTTCAGGAAGCTTGAAAAGTGGGCCTTCTCCTTGCCTATTTTGGAAGACAACATAAACATAAAGACTCCCTTCTAGCACTGATGATGTTACCTAGTTGGGTTATGAAATGTCTGAAAGAAAACAACCAAGCTCAGAGAGCACCAAGGACTCCACAGTTTAACTCCAAGCTACAGATATTCCCTTCTGTGACAGCGGCTTGGAATCTGGCCAATTATAAAGGGTTGTCCAATCAAAAGATAGCAACTGCGACAGTATGATTGAACCTATGGCTAGTCTACTGAAGAGAAGGACCAGGGGAGACATGATAGCAGTCTTCCAATATTTGAGGGGCAGCCACAGAGAGGAGGAGGTCAAGCTATTTTCCAAAGCAACTGAAGGCCAGACAAGGAATAATGGATGGAAACTGACCAAGGAGAGATTCAACCTAGAAATAAGGAGAGTTTTTCTGACAGTGAGAACAATCAACCAATGGAACAGAAGTTGCCTTTGGAAGTTGTGGGAGCTTCATCACTGGAAGCTTTCAAGAAGAGACTGGACTGCCATATGTCAGAAATGGTTTAGGGTCTCCTGCTTGGGGGGGGGGTTGGACTAGATGACCTACAAGGTCCCTTGCAACTCTGTTAATCTGTTAATCTGATAATCTATGCCTTGTTTTTGTGTCATTAAAAATAGGCAGAGCTTGGATCACACCACAATGGCTGCCATCTTGATTTTTTTAAAATATACTTTGAAGACATCCCTGGGTTGACATAACAACATGTACTGTTATGCATAGATTCATGGGCTTTGCTTTTTCTATGACTTTTAAGCCACCAAGAATCTTTGGATGAGATGCCCTACAAATGTCTGTAAAAACGCATAAATAAATGAATATTGATCATTGAAGAGTTATGACAAAATAAGGTAATAAAAAAAACCCAGAAGGGGGGGTTTAATATTTGTGTCACTACACATAAAAACACTCTTAACACAATTTATCCAAGAATATATATTTGGACAATAATTTTTAAAATTTTGAAAAATCATTACAAGTCAGCCCCTCACTAAATTTTCTTGCTGGAAACTGGCTCACAACGGGTGAACACATAAACCTGAGATGCTCCAACCATCGTAAATACATGCTGGTTACCAAGCGCCCACATTTTGATCATGTGACTTTGGGGAGGCTGCAACGATCGTGTGAGGACCACTTGTAAGTCCCATTTTTCAGTGCTGTCATAACTTTGAATGTTCACTAAATGAATGGTTGTAAGTTGGGGTCCACCTGTAATTAAGAACCCAATTTTGGTTCGGAGCTGATGGAGAAATGCATTTCGGGATGCTCCATCTACTTTTGCGAGACTTGGAAAACTCAGCAGAAGAAATAGAGTTTGATCTCTTAGGCTGTATTGCCATCTACTGACTGTTTCCTTTTAGTGCTTCAAATTGTCTGAATTCTTCCATTGGAAAGTGTTGTTTAGACCTGAGACTTTGCTACTGTTTTTCACAGGACTTTAAAGTTCTGTGAGAACTTGGTGGGCTTCCCTGAAAGACCAAAAAATAAAGTTCACTCAAATCTAGACAATTTTCTATCATTAGAGTTTTGAAAATCCTTGGTGTAGGGCAGAATTTCTCAACCTTGGCGACTTTAAAATGTCTGGATTTCAACTCCCAGAATTCCCTAGCCAGCCATGGTTGCCTGGGGAATTCTGGGAGTTGAAGTCCAGATATCTTAAGGTCTCTAAGGTTGAGAAACATTGGTATAAGCTATTGAATCTGACTTCCTGTCAATGCAAATCTCAATCCAAGTAACCGTGATGGATCGCTATCCAACCTCTGCTGGAAAATACAGGAAAGCACATTTTTCTCCAATAATTGGTTCTTTTGCAAATCTGCTCTTACTATTAGGATTGGACATCAGCCTTGCTCTGATTGCAAACTACTCTTTCGTGTCTTTTGCAATCTCTCCATCCTTCCACCCTTTAAGTCTGTGTTTATAATGTATGGTTATTGAATTAATACATTCTCTGTATCGAACAATTAAATGACAGGGAGATATGTTTTTGAGCTATATTGATAGGTACAAACTAATAAGAGCAAATCATGTATAGGCAGTCCTCAACTTACAGCCACAATTGAGCCCAAAATTTCCATTGCTAAGTGAGACACTTTTAAGTGAGTTTGTCCCATTTTACGACTTTTCTTGGCACATTTGTTAAGTGAATCACTGCAGTTGTTAAGTGAATCTGGCTTCCCCACTGACTGTGCTTGCAGAAATTTGCAAAAGGTGATCACATAACCCTGGGACATTGCAACCGTCATAAATTTGAGCCGGTTGCCAAGCATCCAAAGTTTGATCACGTGACCATGGAGATGCTACAACAGTCATGTGAAAAACAGTCGTGTCCCTTTTTTCAGTGCTGTTGTATTAATATTACTCTGGTGTGCAAAAGTAGGTTTCTGGGAGAGGGTTCTGCTGACCCCTGATTATTCAAATAATTATTCAAATAATTACTTTTACACGATCTTGCCTTTGAGGATCTCTTTGGCTAGAAAAGAGACAAAAAAAATACTACACTTGTTCTTTCCTTAAAGGAAATCAAAGGTCTTCTCCAGATGAAGGGCTTATCACAAGCTGCCTCACTGGTTTGACCAAAGCACGCTATAATCTACTTTATTTACCTCAGTGGCGCAGTGGTTAGAGTGCAGTACTGCAGGCCACTTCTGCTGACTATCGGCTGCCTGCAATTTGGCAGTTCAAATCCCACCAGGCTCAAGGTTGACTCAGCCTTCCATCCTTCCAAGGTGGGTAAAATGAGTACCCAGATTGTTGGGGGAAATATGCTGACTCTGTAAACCGCTTAGAGAGGGCTGTAAAGCACTGTAAAGCATTATATAAGCCTAAGTGCTATTTATTATTTATTTATTTATTTATTTATTTATTTATTTATTCATCTCACCTGCGTGACTCTGGCTGGTTTATGTTATTTTGATTTCTTTCTCCGATCCGGTATCTCTGAAGTACCTGCGGTCATCAGCCAAACACAGGCAATGGCCAGTATTATAGGAGCATGAGTTCAATGTTTCTGAAAGGGGAACATTAGGGAAGGCTGGTCTGCAGAGTCCCAGACTGTAGGTATTCAGGCTACACCAAGATTATCTATCAGCCTAAATGGATTAATCTATTTTTAAACTTCAAAAAACTAACAAAAAGAATCAAATAAATTAATATAGTACAATATAACAAAATCACCCACCCACCTCCCACCCACCCCGCCCCAGCGACAGCAGATCACACGAGTCATTTAATGGGCTCCATTCCGCTCTGGGTTCCCCAGGCCCGCTGGCAGAAGCAGGTCTTCAGCGCCTTCCGGAAGAGTATTAGAGTGGGGACCATTCTAATCTCTGGGGGAATGATGTTCCAGAGAGAGGGAGCCACCACGGAGAAGGCCCTTCTTCTGGGTCCCACCAGGTGTATCTCCCTCGGGGATGGGACCCACAACATTCTGTGCCTCCCCGCTCTGATGGGTCGGGTAGATGTGACCGGCAAGAGACGGTCCCTCAGATAACCTTAGATAATATTAATTTCAGATATTGCTATTGCTATCTCAGATAATATTGCTATTGCTATTGTATTTACCATCCGCTTCATTGATTACATGCCATCCAGTCACTGTCAACTCTTAGCAACCACATAGATTTTCTCAGTAATGTTCTTCCCCCAACCTGGTCTTTCAGATAGCCCTGATGGTGCACCCATCATCGCCTCTGTAACTGAGTCCCTCCTCCTTCCCGCTGGTGATCCTCTTCTTCCCTTACCTTCCATCCTTCCCAGCATCCCAGCCTTCTCGAGAGAGCTGGGTCTTCGCATCAAGTCCAAAATAGGATATGTTCAGTCTGTGCCTCAAGTGAGAACTCTGGGGTTGATTTCACCCAGTTCCAAATGCTCCTTTTGTGCACCAAAGCACAAACTTGTCTTCTGCACAACACTGATCCCAGAGTGTGAAACCAGGCTGTTTCAAAATAATTTTTGTTTTGTTGAGGTGCTCTGAACCAAGGTTCATCAACCTTGTTCTGAAATCAGCTTACACTCCCTACGGGTCCAAATTGATCAATGTCAGTTGACCAGTTTGTCAACTTGTCTGGACTGGTATAGGGTCTCCTGCTGAAGCAAGATCCTTTCCAACTCTGTTATTCTGTCAACTTCATTTTGCACTTGCAACAGATGTTGTATGCATAACGTTGAACGCGCCGAAGGTTTATCTGGAAGATAATCCCCATGTAGGACTTTTAAGCCTCTAATAATTTTTGCTTGCTGGCATTTTCTCTTATGCGCAAAATCTCACAATCCAGGTCCTTTAAACTCTTAAGGACCATTTGCACCATTTTGGCTATACAGATAGTCCTTGACTTACAACTATTCCTTTAGCAACCATTTGAAGTTACAATGGATGAAAAAGTGACATATGACCAGTCCTCTTATGTCATAACATCCCCCCAGTCATGTGTTCAAAATTCAGGAGCTTAGTAACTAGTATTTATGAAAGTTGCAGCATCCTGGGGTCAGGTGATCATCTTTTGCGACTTTCCCAGCTGGCTTCTGACAAGCAATGGGGAAGTTAGATTTGCTTAACCACCCCGTGATTCACTTACCAATGGCAGTGGCTCATTTAACACTTAACAGGGCTTAAAAGGTATTAAAATCAGGTATGACTCACTTAACAACCATCTTGCTTAGCAGCAGAAATTCTGGTCCCATTTCTGGTTGTAAGTGGAGGGCTGCCTATAATGTTCTTTCTGGTTCTTCTCAACCTTTCCTGATTAACCATTAGCAAGGGGCGGGGTAGCAAAACAAGTAGGAAGGCCTTATACAATCTTACCCCTTTGCTTTCTGGTTCTTCGGTGACTGACTTCATGGCAGCCATTTTGTGACTGCACTCGCTGCTGTAAGTTTACATATAGTTTACACATTCGTAATGGTTGCAGTGTATCATGGATGTTTGTGTCCACTGATCTTGCGATTCCTTTTGTACACCTTTGAGTCCTGATTGTGGCAATTAAAAAATCAAAATAAAGAGCCAAACTCTATTATTAGGTCAATGTTTCTCAACCTCATCACCTTTAAGATATGTGGATATGTGGAGCCGAGGTGGCGCAGTGGTTAGTGTTCTGAATCAAGTGTAGATTGGTTGTGCTATCATCAGGCAGCTTAACAAAACGCAATGGTACATTCAATCAGATTATATTTTATTCTTCAGGCATCCTCTGACATCACTCACGGTTATGTAGAAGTTCTTCTGAATCTACAGTCATAATCTGGAACCATCACAAATATTGTAAAAAAGGATTAACGCTCCCATCTCCTTCTTCAGGCATGCTTTCCCGGTAGAGAGCTTGAAAGTGACTTCCTTTACTCCCGCCCCCCCAGGCATACTTCAATGACCAATAAGAGTACACAGCCATGATCACAACCCATGGACTACCAGGCATGGACTACATTCCCCAGGAAGTTCTTCTGAATCTACAGTCATAATCTGGAACCATCACGAATATTGTAAAAAAGGATTAACGCTTCCCATCTCCTTCTTCAGGCATGCTTCCTCGGTAGAGAGCTTGAAAGTGACTTCCTTTACTCCCGCCCCCCAGGCATACTTCAATGACCAATAAGAGTACACAGTTATGATCACATGCCATGGACTACATGGCATGGACTACATTCCCCAGAATGATATGTCTTAAAGAGACAGTTCTTAATGCTAGGCTAAACCCTTGATAAGCCAGCACACCCTCCATGCAATTCCTCTAGTGCAAAAGCAAAAAAAAAAAAAAAAAAAGACTCCCTTTAACAACACTCACACAAGCATACACACACCCTCCCAATATTTACTGAAAATATTTGTGTACAAGACTTTTGTCTATCCCAATGTTTCCTGGAACTTGGGGATTCTGAGAAGTTCAGCATTGTAACTGTCAGTGCAGTGTGATGCGCAACCTATACATCTGGTTGAAAAGCTAACGGTGTCACAAGGGCTTTCCCTCTTACACTTCACACAGGGAATTCGTGTGCAGCATTTTAGCAACTCCGATCACCCCACATAAAATTAAGATCACTTACTCTTTATGAACACAGGCTTCATCCCCATAGAAATACATTTGCCAAGCTGTAAAAGCACAAGCAAAATATGAAT
>QLTV01002257.1:917413-955034 GCA_003457575.1 Thermophis baileyi
AGATTATATTTTATTCTTCAGGCATCCTCTGACATCACTCACGGTTATGTAGAAGTTCTTCTGAATCTACAGTCATAATCTGGAACCATCACGAATATTGTAAAAAAGGATTAACGCTCCCATCTCCTTCTTCAGGCATGCTTTCCCGGTAGAGAGCTTGAAAGTGACTTCCTTTACTCCCGCCCCCCCAGGCATACTTCACTGACCAATAAGAGTACACAGTTATGATCACATGCCATGGACTACATGGCATGGACTACATTCCCCAGAATTCTATGTCTTAAAGAGACAGTTCTTAATTCTAGGCTAAACCCTTGATAAGCCAGCACAGTTAGAGTGCAGTACTGCAGGCTACTTCTGCTGACTGCTGGCTGCCTGCAATTTGGCAGTTCGAATCTCACCAGACTCAAGGTTGACTCAGCCTTCCATCCTTCTGAGGTGGGTAAAATGAGGACCCAGATTGTTGGGGGCCATATGCTGACTCTGTAAACCGCTTAGAGGGCTGTTAAAACACTGTGAAGCGGTATATAAGTCTAAGTGCTATTGCTATTTCAACTCCCAGAATTTCCTAGCCAGGGAATTTTCTCAAAAAGTGAAAAATTAGTTCCCTGAAAAAATTTGGCCAAGTGTTTTAACCAAGCACCTTAATCATACAAAAGAAATCCATGACACTAGTCCCTCACATTTAGAGGCATTTAATTGCTGAAAATCTTAAAGGTCGACTGATTCACACAATACTTTTTTTTTCTACATCTTTTGAGGAAGAAGATTTTGCCATACACTCCATATTCTATATAAGACCATTATTTCAAAAAATCTGTAATAGAATTGACATACATACAAGACATTTTTACATTCTCTCCCTTCGGTAATAACTCCCAACTCAGCAACCATGTTTTAAATTCATTTATATTTTAATAGTATTAAATTAGCTTAAATTACTTGATTCTTTTTTTTTTAATTCCACATTTGAAACCAATCTAAAAAGGAGCAAAAAAAAAAACCAAACAAAAAAAAAAAAAAAAAAAAAAAAAAAAGACGCCACTGCAATATTAATTCCAAATGTTACTCGTTTTTCCCCGTTCAGTCAGTTCTGTACAGCAAAAAAGCAATAAGAATTTGCTGATTACTCTTCCTACCATACAGCAAGCAGGGGAAAGAATCATGCTATACAAAGGTCAGAAAATTTTTCACGCATTCTAGTGTTTTAAGCTGTGTAATGATACACCCTGAACTATTTCTCTAAAGAGGACATTTTGGTATGGAAAAAAAATTCATTTTGTTTGAAGTTCCCTTTTTTAATTCTCCAGTATTTTTTTTCTCTTGTACAAAATATTACAATGATTTTTATATATATTTACATAGGTTTTTTTTTTTCCAAACAGCTAGAAAACAGTGATGTCTTACAATCAGAATTGGCGATCCGTTTTTCTTTTCTCTGTGTATTCAACATGACTGGGAATTTAAAAAACGCCGCAGCTGTAGTGGTTGAAGTCAAATTCATTGTTTCAGGTGGTCTGCAAAACGAATGTATCCTGGTTTCTTGCACAAACCAAGCCTTAATTAAAAGTGAAGTCACAATCAAACAAGGGGCATGTGGCCTTACCTAGAACCAAAGGGAAGGTAGCTAGCTTTTGTAGTTAGAAACATGGATATGCCTATTATTTCGGATGTGCTCCCAAGTTTCAAATATTTTATTTAATTTTTTTGGGGTGGGGGGGGGAATTTCTGAATCAAATTTATCTCCTCTATTTCAAGTCAGTTTAATGTCAAGGCAGCAGTCACTAAGAAATTTAGATACGTTCAACACACGCCTTAAACCATACTCAGCCAACCTGGTGCAAACCTCTTTGCTCTATTATTACAATTATTCTTTTCTTTTCTTTTAACAACTTGACATTTGACCAAAGGGGAAGAGCCAAGTTTTAAAGCTGTGGTTTGTTTTTGTTTAATGGCTTATGGTACAACTCCCTGCCTTTTCAACAAAATGAGGTATGCTATACAAACTGTGGTCAGTCAGATGAATTCATCACAAATCGCTGGTGGAAATAATGACTGATTTGCGTGTGGGGGGTGGGAGGTGGGAGGGGAAAGGGGCGGGAAGAAGGACTACAAAATCCTAATTTTGAAACAGTGCCAAAAACAGGAAAGAAAGTCAAAGGGACAGGGAAAAAAAGAGGAAAGAACAGTCCAGAAGATGGGTTAAGGTGTTTGCTAGTAGCTTTCCACCCACTGAGCAAATCCTCGTTCCACCAGTGTTCGGTTGATGGACACCAACTGGAAGAGAAAACAAAGAGAAACATCAGTGAGTGATCCCAGCAACAACAGGGCAAATGAAGTGATCTTGCATAATCCGTTCCAAGTAATGCACCCATAGAAAGAAGAACTCTGAGGCAGGTAGATTCCTCAAAGAACTATTTATTGGATACATCATGTTGGCACAACTGGTGAAAACCAACTCTGAAAATTCCCGCGGTTTTCACCTAATTAAAAAGTGAAATTTCCCCCTTCCCCCCAGATCATTGGTCACATTGTCCAATAGAGGTGCTTGGCAGATTGTTTGGTTAATCCACTCCTCCTCTTCTCAGCCACCTGCTAGAATGATCTTGGTTCCCACAAGAAAACTTTTTATTTTGACTGCAAAGCTGAGCTATCTAATTTTCCCCCTCCCTTTCTCCCCCTCTGCCTTGTGGCAACCATGAAGCCTCAAAGATGGCTTCAGCCAGGTTCGCTTCAGGGTTGACATCAGATACATCTTGGCTACGTGTCGATGGAGATTCTCAATCATCTAGGTCAGTGTTTCTCAACCTAGGCCACTTGGATGATGGGTGGACTTCAACTCCCAGAATTCCCCAGCCAGCATGGCTGATTAGGGAATTCTGGGAGATGAAGTCCACATGACATGAAGTTTCCACGGTTGAGAAACACTGATCTAGGTCATGGTTGGTCTCAAAGATGCTTTTCCAAAAGGCAACTGGACTTTCTTGTGTTTTTTTCCTTTTGAAAACATTTCACATCTCATCTAAGAAGCTTCTTCAGTTCTTACGGGTGGGGAATGGAAGGATTTATATTCTTTGCAGTCATCTGGTCATTACTACTCTAAGGGTCTGTCGTTAGCTGTCTGACAGTCTCTCTGACAGTCGCTGGCACCACTTGGGGGGTTTATCTATATCAGGGGTGTCAAACTCAAGGCCCGGGGGCCGGATTAGGCCTGCGGGGTACTTAGATCTGGCCCGCGGGACTGCCCTGGAAACAGCAAAGGACCAGCCCGCGGTCACTCTGCCAGGAAAAATGGAGCTGGCAGAGGGTTGCAGGAAGCCGTCGCACCTGAAAACGGAGCTTGGGAACCCGTTTTTGCTGGCAGAGCACTCGGACCACCACAGGTGCCCCCGACACGAGTGACATCGAGCTGGCCACACACCCCTGACCCTCCCCCCAAGGTAAAACACAACCCTGATGCGGCCCTTAATGAAATCGAGTTTGACACCCTTGATCTATATCCTCAAGATGGACCCTCAGAGTGCTGAAAAAGCTTCTTGGATGAATGGTTATCTTATGACCCTGGGATATTCATGTCGGTTGCCAAGCACCAAATTTTGATCATGTGACCATGGGGACACTGCAACAGCCATAAGTGCAAGGACGGATCATAACTCACTTTTTTTAGTGATGCTGCAACTTAAAATGGACATTAAGCAAATGGTCATAAGTTGAGCACTTAACACTTACCCTGCAGAAGGGTAATATATCCAATTAAAAGATCTTTTAATTTCAGATTTTGGTCTTTACCCAATGAAAATTCCTGAATTACTACCAAATTAAAGTTGTTTTTCATTATTCTAACTCTACAATATTGGATTTTAAAAATATAGACCTATGGATATATCAAGCATGGGGAACAGCACAAAAAATGACACTTTACAACAGAAAAACTTTTTGAACTGATTATGTGTGTTTTACTTTCTGATAATTAATTTATTCTTTATGAACATAATGAAAGAACTGGTCAATATTATTTCCTGTGGTAAAGGTTAAATGTTTGGTTTAAAAAGTGAGATTTTTAAATATATAAAAGTGTGTGTGTGTGTGTGTGTGTGTGTGTGTGTGTGTGTGTGTTCAGGCAATCACTCGGCGAGAAGTACATACATACATACATACATACATCACACACACACACACACACACACACACACACACACACACACACACACACACATATATATATATATATATAGATAGATAGATAGATAGATATAGATATAGATATAGATATAGATATATATAGATATATATGACACATTTTTTACTGATAAATAAATAAAGGGAGACTAGTATAGATCTATTTCAAGCTATTTAGCTCTCATCAGCTAGCCATACCCTTATGGGATTCGAACCTGGGCAGCTTGCCTTGTTAGGCAAATGCTTTAACCTCTAAGCCACAGGATTCTCCTCATCAGTTTGTTCCAGGGAAGAGGATATGTATGTTTTTCAAGCTATTTAGCTCTCATCAGCTAGCCATACCCTTATATACCCGATATATACTGTACCCGAGATTTTTAAATATATAAAAGTGTGTGTGTGTGTGTGTGTGTGTGTGTGTGTGTGTGTGTGTTCAGGCAATCACTCGGCGAGAAGTACATACATACATACATACATACATCACACACACACACACACACACCGTTTCCCCCAAAATAAGACATCCCCTGATAATAAGCCTAATCGGGCTTTTGAGTGCATGGCAATAAGGCCAAGTGCTTATTTCAGGGTTCAAAAAAATATAAGACAGGGTCTTATTTTCGGGGAAACACGGTATACATACATATACATACACACACACACACATATACACACATACACGTATATATAGTTGCAAAGAGGTTGCAAGTACCTTTTGGGGGTCTGCATATATATAGTTCTCACTTAGTGACTGCCTGAAGTTATGAGAGACCCCCAAAAGGTACTTGCAACCCCTTTTTGAAATTCCAACTGTGAAACCCACATATCACAATCACTGTATAATTCTACTTTTTAACAAACTTTGTTAGCTGAGAAAGATTCTTCCGCCTCCTCCAATGCTGTATTCTGAAATGGTATTTGCTCTGAGACTGCCTTTCTGACATTGGGCAATGTTTTAAAAGAAATGCAGCTGGCTTTTTGCATTGAAGCTGAGCTGATGCCGAATTCACTTTGAAGCTAGTAGAGAGCTGGTTTTTTAAATTAAGCATAATTTCCTCTTTCAGTGGATTCAGCTATTCAGTTTGATCTTTTTTGTTGTAATTGGATAATTCTTTAAATCGCCTTGTCAAACGGATTTTGCCCATCTGGGGCAAACATCCAGGAAAGGCATCCTTAAGAAGCCAACCATGTGGGTCAATGAACCATGGCTTTGTCAGTTGTAGCTGTCATGCCATGGAACATGCTGCCCAGGGGTAGGACTGGCACCTGCGTCTCATTCAGGAAAACCCTTAAACCCATCTTAACAAATCTTTGAATCCTGATTGTAATTATTGAAGGTGTTGTTGAGATGTTCTATTTTGTTTCTACAGGTAGTCCTCGACTTACGACTACAACGGAGCACAAAATTTCTGTGGCTAAGTGAGACGTTAAGTGAATTTTGCCCCATTTTATGACCTTTCTTGCCACATTCTTGTTAAGTGAATCACTGCAGTTGCTAAGTGAATCTGGCCTCCCCATTGACTTTGCTTGTCAGGAGGTCGTAAAAATGGATCACATGACCCTGGGATACTGCAAGTCATAAATGTGAGTCAGTTGCCAACCGGCTGAATTTTGATCATGTGACCATGGGGATGCCTCAGTGGTCATTAAGTGTGAAAAACGGCAATAAGTCACATTTTTCAGTGCAGCTGTAACTCTGAACGGTCACTAACTGAACTGCTCTAAGTTGAGGAGTACCTATACTGCCCAGAGTTTAAATGAGAGAGTATCTGGGGTATGTGTGTGCATGCAGCTATCTTAAGTGGAAAGACAGTACAGGTAGTCCTCGCTTACTGACCACTCACTTAGTGAGTGCGGTGGCGCAGTGGTTAGAGTGCAGTACTGCAGGCTACTTCTGCTGATCACCGGCTGCCAGCAGTTTGGCAGATCGAATCTCACCAGGCTCAATGTTGACTCAGCCTTCCATCCTTCCGAGGTTGGTAAAATGAGGACCCAGATTGTTGGGGGCAATATGCTGACTTTGTAAACCGCTTAGAGAAGGCTGTAAAGCACTGTGAAGCGGTATTTAAGTCTAAGTGCTATTTCTATTGCTAGTGACTGTTCAAAGTTATGACAGCACTGAACAAGACGACTTATGACTGGTCCTTGAACTTATGGCTGTTGCAGCATTCCCCCAGCCACGTGATCACCATTCAGGGTGCTCTGAAGCCCCCATACTTATACGACAGTTGACCCGTCTCATTATCGCCATCTGTACACACCTGACAAGCAAAGTCACTGGGAAACCAGCAGGAGGTCACAAGTCACAGTTACGGGTTGACTCACTGAACAACTGCAATAATTCACTTAATCACCGTAGGGAAAAGTGACACAAGTTCAGCACAATCACACAATGTCTTGTTTAATGACCATGTTGCATAGCAACGGAGTTTCCGGTCTATGGAGGTTAAGGGAGGACTACTTATGCATACACGCAGTTCGTAAAATGTGAAGTTTATATTTTACACCAAGTCTCTCCAATTCAAATAAAAAAAATTTCCCCTTCCTTTTTGCCTATGCTTCATTGACGTGCTCACCTTCCACCAAAGAATATTGGTAAATTTTTTTAAAAAATATTACTAAATTTCTCTGTTGCAAAAAAAATTCCACGGCAGGCAGCTTTAGCATGCTACACACTTAGCAACTGATTTCACTCAAAAATGAGAAGTTCTCAGGTTCAATAAATAATCTCATTGTAAATAAAGATTTTGCCTTTTGATGAAAAGCCCATTACGTTAATGCTAGAGAAACTCTCACCTGGAAATATTAATCTCCTTTGCAGGAGAGTCTAAAATCTAGAAATTGCCACTCAATTCCTGCCAAACAGGCCCCATTTGGAGGATGAGCAGAAAGGCTTACCTTTGTACCTCCTGATAAAGCCCTAATTTGTGGCTTTTCTCTGTTTTAGCTTTTGGATAGAGGGGAATTTGAAGAAACCCCAAAATGGGGTCTAGCATTCCTGGGTGTGCAGAGCAGACGGATTTCTGTATGCATGTGCACGAACAAGATTTCCCCCCCCCCACCCCATTGGGCTGGCCCTGTTGCTTTCCTTTCTTTAATGTTTTGCAAAAATGTAATAAGAAAGAATTCCAAGAAAGGTATCAGCCAGGCTCCATCAAAGCAGCTGGGATCCTGAAGAGTGAAACAAAGCTGGCTTAGTTTTCCCACATTGTTTAGTGCTGTCTGCGTGGATAAGAAGGATTGGCATATCCTGTGAAGGGGCTTACAGGCTCTGTTGCTGTCCACTCAAAGAGACGCAACTAAAGAGGAGACCATCTGTCCATCTAACAAGCTGGACTGAAGACTGCAGAAAAAAGTTGGTGGTGTCCACCTGCCCCCTGGATGACTGGAACAAGGCCAACCAAGAGCAGACTGAGATCCAGCATCTCTCTGGAGTACAAAGTCTAGTTGTTACTCTTTCTATATCTACACATCCCCAAAGAACAGCACCCTACTAAGAAGCCTACTAATGCACATTTTCTGAAGGATCTCTCCTGTTTTCAGTTAAAAATCACCAAGGTCACCATAATGAGTGCGCTGGTGATTTAATTCCGGGATCACTGTGACATATTATGGAGCTGTTCTCCCAAAATTGATCCACATACCTCATCTCCTATCATGCTCCACAGTTGTATTAGTGGCAAGCCCGTTGCACTGTCGTAATTTGTAACCTACAAATAGAGAAGTCAGTTAATACCTACCAACAGTGAATGCATGGTTGCTGTCAGGCACAAAGAATCAGGGCCATTTGTAAGGTGGCAGCATAGAAGATTAATTCAAGCCTATACAGAAGAATTTGGTCAACTAAAGTTTGACACTAAATTGGCACAAGAAAAGGGTCAATGGGATTCAGGAGGGGTTGGACTTGGAGTGCTTGTGGGAATGCAACAACTCTAAGCTGATGATACATTTAACTCTGCCTCCCCCCAGCTCTGCCTGTTCTTCTCCTACAGGTGTGTCCTTGAGCCACTATATTAGACAGGTTGCAATGGATCTAAAATCTTCCTAGACTGTCACTAACAAGGTCACTAAAAATCTTTTCACTGAGCTCTGGACAAGAATTTGCCTAGCTTATAATTTATTTATTTATCATATTTAAGAAGCACCCATCTTCCTCACAGGGGGACTCCGGGTGGTGCACAATAAAATGCTAAAAGCACAAAAAATAGTAGTTACAATTTTGAAGAGGCAAGGAATGTTAAAAATTAATTAAAAGACGAGAGGAGGGTTTTCAGGGTGCTAACCAGCCCCATGACTGCATGCTCCTCCGTGCACCCCAAGCAAGGCTTCAGAGCAGGGGTGAAATCTACTTACCTTCCCTACCGGTTCGGAAGTGTGCACGCCACCGTCATGTCCGATTTTTGACCCTCTGCGCATGCGCAGAAGACTTTGCGCATGCGCAGAGGGTTAACCAGGAAGTAATGACGTCCGGGCGGGTGGGCGAAGCCTCGCGCTGCCGCTGCTACCAGCACATGTGCCAGGATTTCACCACTGCTTCAGAGCCACATTTTAACTGCTTTTCGGAAGGCCAAAAGAATGGGAACCTGCCTCACCTCTAGAGAGAGAGTGTTCCACAAAGTGGGGGTAACAGCAGAGAAGGCTCACTTCCTGGACCCCGTCAGTCAAAATTCTTTAACTGATGGGGTCCACAACATACCTTTCCTGACTGACTGGGTGGGATGGGCTGATGTAATGGATCAAAGATGCTTCATAGTCCGTAGATAACCATGTCATACAGGGCTATATAGGTCACAACCCCACACCTTGAATTGAAGCCTGAATCAAACTGGCAGTCAACACAGCTCATACAGCAAAGGTGTTATCTGCACCATTCTTTGGGCACCCAAGATTGCCCACATGGCCAGTTGGGGCAGTTTGTACCAGTTGGAACCTTCCAGATACTTTTCAAGGGTAGAACACATTGCCATAGTCCAAATAGTAGTTTGTGAAGAATAGCTTATTTATTTGTATTCTGCCTTTATTTTTTTTACAAATATCTCAAGGCTGCAACCCAACACACCTTTCTCCTATTTTCCTCACAACAATGACTCTGTGTGGTGAGTTGGGCTCAGAGAGAGAGGGACTGGACCAAAGTCACCTCGCCAGCTTTCATGGCTAAAGTGGGACTAGAACTCATCATTTCCCACTTTCTAGCCTGGTGCCTTAACCACTTAAGACCAGGGGTCTCCAACCTTGGCAACTTTAAGACTTGTGGACTTCCCCTCCCAGAGTTCCGCCCTCCAACCTTGGCAACTTTAAGACTTGTGGACTTCAACTCCCAGAGTTCCTCACTCCAACCTTGGCAACTTTAAGACTTGTGAACTTCAACTCCCCGAGTTCCTCACTCCAACCTTGGCAACTTTAAGACTTGTGGACTTCAACTCCCAGAGTTCCTCAGCCTGGCTGAGGAACTCTGGGAGTTGAAGTCCACAAGTCTTAAAGTTGCCAAGGTTGGAGACCCCTGACTTAGACTAAACTTTATAAATATCAAACTGAGTTTGAACAAGCCAAGGGCAGGCTTGATGGCAAATATTGTTGAACATCAGCTCTGATCAGTGAGAAATCAAGAAATTTGGAGTCTACAAAATTTCTTACTCATTTGACATTCACTTCCTCCTCCCTCATTAATGGGAAGAAAAAGGATTTCTCACCACAAATGCTTTTCCCCCCAGGTTTAATCAAATCAAAGCAGCTATAAGCAACCCACCAGATGTTACACTTACCTGTGCAAGTAAGGGTGTGCCCCTGGTCATTTCACTAACAGCCGTGTCAGCTTCAGATGAGAAGTGATCATCATCTTTAATAGAAAGGAGGGGAGAGAAAAAATTATTATTCAAAGTGGTCCCTGAATCCAGAACAAAATTAAGCAATACAGAAACCCTCCTGAATCTTTCTACTGGGTTATTCGTGCCTTTTACGGTGGGGGGACGGGGGTTGGGGAGATGGGAAGGAACAGGAAACAACTTTAAAAAATTACCCAAAGCATGAAAATCACCGAAGAAAGCAGAAAAAGTGTTACACAGAGAATACAATATTGCATATACTTGCGTGTAAGCCCATCTGTGAATAATCTGAGCCTCAAAATTTTCATGTGTTTTAATTTTCACAATTGGCTTGTTGGTGGATAATTGGATTTTCATAGTATTTTGGTTAAACACTCAAGGGTCACCTTATACATGGATGGGCTTATATGCAAGTAAATGCAGGTACTTTTAAAACGTGTTACCAAATACACTTGCAGGTAAGCCAAACCCAATTTTGGGGGTATATTTTGGCACCTAAAGTTCTCAGTTTATCTTCAGGTATATATGGTAAGTTCCTGAGTTAGAGGTTAAGTCTCAGCAGAATCCGAACTCAGCCCCTCCCATCATTTTCCACCAATGAAATTTATTGATTGTCTGGATAAATGGAGCCGCCTTTCAGTTGTTGGGTTATGGTGCTTGGTTGCCACTTTAAATTTTGTGTCTTGTACAGCTAATCTTGGAGTTACCACCGTAATGAAGCTTGCCAATCACAGTCGTAACCCATGATTGGTCGTAAAGCAATCAGTTAACATGACTAACCGGATTTTTTTTTTTACGGTAGTCATTAAGCAAATCAATGGTTTGCTAGAGGCCTGGATTTGCTAAAACCTGGAAGTAAACGCCAGTTTTCAACAAAAACATTGTAAAATGCAGTCATGTGACTGCCCTAAATGCTGTTTCTAAACACCTAAAGTGCAGTCTTGTGATCACTTGGGGGGGGGAGACTGTCATATCTTCAAATCCAGTTCATAAATACCCCCCCGCCCCGGTAGATCCATCGTAACTCTGAACAGCAGCTAGGTAATTGGTTGTAAGTCAAGGACTACCCGTATTGATATATGATGTCTGTTTTAATCTTATGTGGGGTTTTTTATTATTTGGGTCTACGTTTGGTATGCCGGCCACAGTAATTGAGTTGGGCAGCTTTATTACACTAGTTGATAAATAAACAAATGGGCAACAGAATGTAGAGAGACAAACACAGCCTGGGGGGGGAGTCAAGAGGGTAATAAGCCCAGAGTCCTTACGTTCTCACAAACTAAGCCCAACCACTCCTGAATTCCGTTGACTTTTATCTAGTGCCAATTTACTGCTAAACCATTTGTTGACTATCTTCTTGTTTTATCGCTTAAATAAAGTAGAGCTTAAGGTGTGGTCCTGATTCTTTGTGCCTGACACAGACATATAATCACCTGAAAAAGGACTTCTCCTCCTGTGGCTTTCTCACTTCTTCTACCTGCATGTCTGAATGTTGTCCTGCTCAACACCCAAGTTTACCTTGCATACAGAAACAAGTAGAGATGCGTTGAGGAGAAGAGGTTCTTCTTAAAGCGGCTCTACTTCTGTTCCCCATTTGTTTATTTATTAATTAGTTTCATAAGGCTGCTCAACTCAAACAATGTAACTGTGGCCCTTGTACCACAACCCAAAATCAAATAATGAACCAAAAAACCCACATAACATTAAAACATATATAAACACAGGAGAACCCAAAGGTGCTTTTTTTTCAAGAGGCAACTGGATTTTCTGGTTTTTCTTTGAAGATGTTTTGCTTCTCATCCAAGAAGCTTCAGAGCTGAAGAAGCTTCTTGGATGAGAAGTGAAACGTCTTCAAAGAAAACCCAGAAAATCCAGTTGCCTCCTGAAAAAAAAGCGCCTTTGGGACAACCATGACCTGGATGATTGAGAATCTCCACAGACAAACACAGGAGAAAAAAATTTAAAATGGCGACTAAAGGGCCCCATAACCCAACAACCCCATTACCCAAGCAGCTCCATAGCCAGTTTAGCTTAGTTATACAGAAATACGACCACAGCATCATTTTTCTGCTCAGAGACCTCACTGCAGGATAAACTATCTGAAACAGGGGTCCCCAAACTTGGCAACTTTAAGACTTGTGGACTTCAACTCCCAGAATTCTCTAGCCAGCATATTCTGGGAGTTGAAGTCCACAAGTCTTGAAGACCTCTGATCTGAAAGTTTCTTGCCAGACTTTAGAAACATAGAAAACTGATGGCAGAAAAAGACCCAGTGGTCCATCGAGTCTGCCCTTTTGAGTTTTTGGTTTGTTTTTGGTTTCTTTTTTTAAATGTATTTTTTATTTATTTATTTTTTGTTGTTTTTATTTTCATTTATTTAATTTTTGTCAGATGGTAGACATGTATTTATCCCAATCACGTTTAAACTCAGTTACTGATGAGTTACCATCACATTCAATGGGCTCCACTCAGCAAGGAACACATCACAAGACTGGCAGTCCTCGACTTACAACCTTTCATTTAGCGACCATTAGGCCTGAAAAAGTGACTTATGACCGTTTTTCATACTTATGACCGTTGCAGCAGCCCCATGGTCACATGACCGAAATATAGATGCTTGGCAACTGACAGGTGTTTATGACGGTTGTTTAATAGCTGTGGCAAGAAAGGTCGTAACACTTCACAACTCTCTCGCTTAGCAACAGAAATGTTGGTCTCAACTGTGGTCATAAGTCGAGGACTACCTGTAATAAAATCCCAAACCGCAAAGATAGACCCATCTCTCTTAGGTTTCTAGGGGGGTACTACCTGGAAGTGGCACCACGTTGTCCAAAAGAACCTCAGCTCCTTGGAACGGCAGGGTTACAAAGTCAGACCTTAAAAAAAAAAAAAAGGAGATAATAAGGAAATGAATGAAAACAACACAGAAATAGTCTAGGTTTATAATCTGAGAGCCAAAGCTTCCTTCCCTCTCGCTCCTTTGGGCAAAAAAAATGAGAATATTTTTGGCAGCAAGCTATTGGGCTTAGACCAGAGTTCCCCAAAATGATTAATACTGACCCCCAAAGGCCAATTGGGCTATCCCAGGAGTCAATGTTATTTTTGCCAGTAGTCCTCCATTTACAAACTCAATTGAACCCAGAATTTTGCTCCCCATTGCAGTCGTTAAGCAAGCCATCACGTGACCTGACTCAATTTTACAACTGTTTTTACAGTGGTTGTTAAGTGAGTCGTTGCGGTCATTAAGGGGATCCTGTGGTGGTTAAGTGAACCATGTGATTGTTAAGTGAAACCAGCGTAACCTGTGACCAGCTCTTGGTTCAATGTGGCCTTAAACTTGATCCCCTGACTACTTACGTGTGTGTGTGTGTGTGTGTGTGTGTGTGTGTGTGTGTGTGTGTGTGTGTGTGTGTGGCTGCCCAACTTAAGAATTTCTTGTATTGTGAGAAAGATCTTTATTGCTAATGCAGCAATATAACAGAATTTTGAAAGTCGGCCAAATGGTTTTCAAGATCAACTTACACCTAGCATGACCAGGCTAGAGTTTATTTAGCTGTTTATTTTTTTGCCCAAGATCAAGTCACAGAATTTAAAAACACAGCACACCATTCATACATACATATGTAAGAATACATACAGGTATCCCTCACTTTACAGTGGTGGGATTCAATTTTTTTTACTACCGGTTCTGTGGGCATGGCTTGGTGGGCGTGGCAGGGAAGGGATACTGTAAAATCTCCATTCTCATCCTACTCCAGGGGAAGGATACTATAAAATCTCCATTCCCTCCCCATTCCAGGGAAAGGTTACTGCAAAATCCCCATTTCCTCCCGATCAGCTGGGACTCGGGAGGCAGAGAATAGATGGGGGGCGGGGCCAGTCAGAGGTGGTATTTATTTATTTCTCCGAACTACTCAAAATTTCCGCTACCGGTTCTCCAGAACTGGTCAGAACCTGCTGAAACCCACCTCTGTCATTTAACATCCACAATTGGGAGCAGCAATGAGGTTGCTAAGCAATATGGTCATTAAGAGAGATATCAAGTAACCATGGCTGGCAATTTTATTGCTGGCTTCTCCATTGACTCTGCTTGTCAAGACGTGGCTGTGAAGCATGCAAATGGCAATCACTTGAGCGGAGGGCGCTGGTTGTTATAAACGCCTGCCGATTGTGAACCCTTCAAATTTCAATCACATAATTGCAAGGGTGGTTCAACCAAACTACCCACCCAACGAAAGCCAACGTTTTAACCGCTACACTGATACAATCACCCTTTCCAGCTGATTCTTCCAGACCACTGATGTTCATCTATAGTTCAGGTTTGTCCAATACTGGCACTTTAAGAGCTGTGGACTTCAACTCCCAGAATTCCCCAGCCAGCATGGCTGGCTGGGGAATTCTGGGAGTTGAAGTCCACAGCTCTTAAAGTGCCATAGTTCCCCACCCCTGTTCTAGCAGATAGTTGGGGAAGATTGGAGGGGGGGGGAGAGAGGAGCTTAGACTGTCTAGTGATGGGGAACACCCAGCATACAGTCATCTGCCTTCTCTCCATGCCAGCGGAAAACGTGGTGGCCCTTTCAAAAGTGTGATATGGGGGACTTTCCAGATGTGGATTGATAGTTTGTATGTCTAAACATTGGCTTGTTGGGAATAAATGAAGATAAGCTCTATGGCTGAATGTGTACTTAATAAATTTAAGATAAGAATAGTTTATAAACGGACACTGGACAGTTAATAAAGTCTTAAACTCTGGGAGTTGAAGTCCACAGGTCTTAAACTCTGGGAGTTGAAGTCCACAGGTCTTAAACTCGGGGAGTTGAAGTCCACAAGTCTTAAACTCTGGGAGTTGAAGTCCACAGGTCTTAAACTCTGGGAGTTGAAGTCCACAGGTCTTAAACTCGGGGAGTTGAAGTCCACAAGTCTTAAACTCTGGGAGTTGAAGTCCACAGGTCTTAAACTCTGGGAGTTGAAGTCCACAGGTCTTAAACTCGGGGAGTTGAAGTCCACAAGTCTTAAACTCTGGGAGTTGAAGTCCACAGGTCTTAAACTCTGGGAGTTGAAGTCCACAGGTCTTAAACTCGGGGAGTTGAAGTCCACAAGTCTTAAACTCTGGGAGTTGAAGTCCACAGGTCTTAAACTCTGGGAGTTGAAGTCCACAGGTCTTAAACTCGGGGAGTTGAAGTCCACAAGTCTTAAACTCTGGGAGTTGAAGTCCACAGGTCTTAAACTCTGGGAGTTGAAGTCCACAGGTCTTAAACTCGGGGAGTTGAAGTCCACAAGTCTTAAACTCTGGGAGTTGAAGTCCACAGGTCTTAAACTCTGGGAGTTGAAGTCCACAGGTCTTAAACTCGGGGAGTTGAAGTCCACAAGTCTTAAACTCTGGGAGTTGAAGTCCACAGGTCTTAAACTCTGGGAGTTGAAGTCCACAGGTCTTAAACTCGGGGAGTTGAAGTCCACAAGTCTTAAACTCTGGGAGTTGAAGTCCACAGGTCTTAAACTCTGGGAGTTGACATGGCTGGCTGGGGAATTCTGGGAGTTGAAGTCCACAGCTCTTAAAGTGGCCAATGTTGGACAACCCTACCTTAGTTGCAAGTAGAGAATCTGGAAAGAGTCTCCAAGGATGAACCAAGGCCCATCTATTTCAACATTCATAGAATTCAGGATGCCAACCACTCGGAGAGGAACTCCTGGTTTCCTCACTCACCTGATTTGTCTAAGCGTGTCAATCTTGACTCGTTCGTATCCACCATAATCCACATATCGGATTTCCACTTCGCTGGCATCTTTGAAGTAGCCAATCACTTGTGCCCGCCACCACGCGCCTTCCACACCCGGTGCGGCACAGACGACGCCAACTGCAAAGCAGAAAAATTGGGAACAATTCAGGATGCAATGCAACAGCTTTTTTTGGAAATAAAGAAAAGAGGGTGGGGGTTGTTGTAGAACAGGGGTGGGGAATGTTGGCCCTTTTATGACTGGTGGACTTCAACTCCCAGAATTCCTGAGCCAGCCAGGAATTCTGGGAGTTGAAGTCCACCAGTCATAAAGCTTCTTTGGCTTGATCTAGAACAGGAGTGTCAGACTGGCTGCCCACGGACCAGATGCATCATGTGCAGGCCACGCCTACCCCAGCTCCGCGAATGGGGAAAACGTCATGAAACTTCATGTGACAGTAACATGACGCTGCGAGTTTGACACCCATGGTCTAGAAAAAGGAGTGAGCAATTTTGGCCCCTTTACAACCTGTGACCTTCAACTCCCAGAGTTCCTGAGCCAGCATGACTCAGGAATTCTGGGAGTTGAAGTCCACCAGTCATAAAGGGGCCATCATTCCCCATCTCTGCTGTAGAAGAACGGGGTCTACCTTAAGTCCTTCCTTTACTAACAGTCTTTCAAGTTACAGGTAGTTCTCGACTTACAACCGGAATGGAGCATGCCCATTATGATTTTAAGTCATGATGGTTACAAAGCGAGTCATCATGTGACCCACCCAATTTTACCACCTTTTTTTGCAGTGGCCGTCCAACAAATCATTATAATAGTTAAATAAATCTCTGGTCATTAAACAAACCCATTGCTTGCTATGGGGCGTTTTGGGCGAAAACTGGAAGCAAATGATAGTTTGGGCCCAGAACAGTGTAAATTGCAATCACATGACTGCAGGACACTACAAATGGCCGTAAATGTGGGCCAATTGCCAAGTAGCCCAAATGCAGTCCCATGTCCATGGAGGAGCAGATGTCAAAACCAGGTTGTAAGTACCATTTGGTAGGGGACCATCGGAACTTTGAAAGGTTGCTAAGTGACCTAAAAGTTACTAAGTTGTAATTCAAGGACTACCTGTAACCACTCCATCATAGTATTCCTTTCTTTTTTCAGAAATAATCAAACTTTCCAGGTGGCGAGACAGTCTCTGCCCCAAATGGAACCTGAAGAGATGTGGTCAACATTTCATCAAATGGATGCCAATGCCCATGGACTCCATGCCAATTAGCATCATTTGTTCAACGATGCCCTTAGGCAAGTTACGGATACGATTACCACAAGGACACGTATCAAAGAAACTGGGACTTGTGGGTGGGAATGTTATGAGCTGTTCCCACTGTCATTGGGAGATTAAATAATTGCTTCCTGTCTTATTGTTATTGATGTATTCTGTACTTTATCTAGGTAGTCCTCGACGTACGGCCACAATTGAGCCCAAAATTTATGGCTCTCATTTATGACTGGTTTCAGTGTCCCCCAGTCATGTCACCATGATTTGTGACACTTTTCTGCTAGCTTCCAGTGTCTGATAATAAAAGCACCCATTTGGGAGAATGGATTCAGACTTATGACTGCACGATTCACTTAACAACCACCCTAAAAACGGTTATAAAATTGGTCATGTGGATACCTCAACTTATGACCGAAATTTCGGTCCCAACTGTGGTAAATCGAGGACTACCTGTAAAAATATAAAAATCATCACAGGTGACTTACTCTCCAATTTAGCAGTCATTTGATAATAATGAATATCTTCCCTTTCACAAGATTTCACTGTTGTTCTAAAATTGCTTAGTTGCAGTGAATATTTTTTTAACAGTACTCACACCACCCTACAGCTTCTCACGTCCCCCCCACCTTCACAAATACTGTAAGAAAGATGCTCAGTTTCAGGCAGCCACTGACTGCACTGACTAGAACTCACAGTCTCCTGGTGATTGGCCCAAAGTCACACAACTGGCTTTCATGCCTAAGGCGGGACTAGAACTCACGATCTCTGGTGATTGGCCCCAACCCACGCGGTGCGGGAGGAAGCGAACCGGCGGCGAGGTAAGTTAGAACCCACCCCTGGCCCAAAGTCACCCAGCTGAGTTTCGTACATATGGTGGGACTAGAACTCAGTGATTCAGAGTGACTGGCCCAGAGTCACCCAGCCAGCTTTCATGCCCAAGGCGGGACTAGAACTCACCGTCTCCTGTTGATAGTCACACAACTGGCTTTCATACCTAAGGCGGGACTAGAACTCACAATCTCCTGGTGATTGGCCCCAAGTCAGCCAGCAGGCTTTCATGCCAAAGGCGGGACTAGAATTCACAGTCTCCTGGTGATTGGCTCCAAGTCATCCAGCAGGCTTTCATGCCTAAGGCGGGACTAGAACTCACAATCTCCTGGTGACTGGCCCAAACCACCCAGCCAGCTTTCATACCTAAGGTGGGGCTAGAACTCACCATCCCCTGGTGATTGGCCCAAGTCACCCATCTGGCTTTCATGCCTACGGTGGAACTAGAACTCACAGTCTCCTGGTTTGTAGTGTGATGTCTTAACCACTAAACCAAACTGCCTCTCCTATAATAGCAAAAAGCCAGAAGGCTGAAGAACGATTCTTTTCTGGTTCCCTTTTGGTGATAAAACCAACACTAGCTCCTCTATCTGTGGTGCAAAGGTGCATGGAAACCAAATCGGAGAAGACTTACCCTCTACTGGGGTTGGCATCGTAGGAATCCCAGGTTGGGAATAGCAGAGATACATCTGCTGATCTAGGCTACGAAGGACGTGGAAAGTGGGATGCGTGTGCTGTTGTACGAATAAGTGCCCGGCGTTGACTTGATTAACCACAATAACTTCTACTGTAACTCCATCAGGAAGCATGAGCTGCCACAGAAGGATGGAGAGAGAAGTATTTCCATGCACAAGTAATGGCATTTAATTTTCCAAGCTACAGATTATAACACTGTATGGAAATGAGAGCACAGTTAAGTAACTTGCTATCCTTTGTACTGCATTGATTACAACACCCTAAGTTAGCATGGTAACTTGGCTCAAGGGGAAGAGATATTGAACGCTGTGTAAATCACTTCAAGGAGACAAAGTTGCTCATCCCCCAAATACAATGATCTTGTCAGCTGCCACCTTGCTTGTGCTTCAATGCTATGTGGTGACAGGCTGGGATGAATTGTGGGGAGGGGCAATGAAGGGGGAGAATGCTTGGGGAAATGAAAGTAAGTGCTGTATCTCCTCCAGAAGCTGCCTCAAGGTCACCCAGCTGGAAGAAGGAGGGAGCTCCATACTAAATTAGCTTGGAGTGATCATTATGAAAACATCTTGCCTCTAATTGGTTACACTGGGATGTGGGCAATGAGAGATAGTTAAGGGAGGGAAAAGTTGAACTTAGGGATGTTGGCACGAGATTCTCAGTTCTGGCTTTGCAATATTGCAACACACTTGACTTCTAATAAAACTATTACCTTTCTCAACCGATGGAGCTAAGGATCATTTCTATTTAGAGGTTTAAGTTGTGGCAGGTCTGACAGATCTAATATTTCTCAAAATGAGCAACTTTGAAATGTGAAGACTTCAGTCCTTGGGACTCTCTGAGTTTGGTTGTTTTCTTGCAGACATTTCACTACCTAAGTAGGCAACATCATCACTGCTATGCTGATGATGTTATTTAGTTGGATTATGGAACATCTGCAAGAAAACAACCAGGCTCATAGAGCACCAAGGACTCCATAGTTCAACCCTAACCTACAAATATTCTCTTCTATTAGTACCACATATGGGTGTCAAACATTTCAGAAAGCATGCAAATGGCAGAAATTTGCATACCGTACAGTGGCAAACCTCCACTAAGGAACAACTATTCTTTCTGTCTGAATGTGTACGGAAGCATGCCCTGCCCACTGGTGTCAGAAACAAACCTCCAAACTAGCACTGATGATGTTACCTAGTTAGGTAATGAAACGTCTACAAAAACAACCACCACCAACCACCAAGCTCAGAGAGCAGCAAGGATTCCAGAGTTCAACTCTGAACTTCAACTCTCTTCTATTGGTACTCCCTTTTTCTCTCCTCTTCACAGCTGCCTTGTTTTCTCTCTGATAGTTTTATTCCCTCTTTTTCTTCCCACTTCAACAGAACAGGCTGTTCATGCTGCAGGTCTACACCCTGGCAGAGTGTTTCTGAAAACAGGCCGTGGGTGGCTGTTAGGACTACAAGTTCCCAACCTCTGCTACGCACAGACAACTTCCCAAATCTGCATACATGCATTACAATCTTAAGATCAGAAGCTCTCAAGGATACAGGTCAACCCATGAGACGTGAAATCATTGTTCCATCCAGATCCAAAGCTAGAGCCGAGGTGGCGCAGTGGTTAGAGTGCAGCACTGCAGGCTACTTCAGCTGACTGCTAGCAGTTTGGCGGTTCAAATCTCACCGGCTCAAGGTTGACTCAGCCTTCCATCCTTCTGAGGTGGGTAAAATGAGGACCCAGATTGTTGGGGGCAATATGCTAACTCTGTAAACCGCTTAGAGAGGGCTGTAAAGCACTATGAAGCGGTATATAAGTCTAAGTGTTATTGCTATTGCTAGATGCTCAAGCTCCTTTAGATTAGATTTAGATTTATTATATTTGTATTTATTATATTTAGTACATGTGTCTAACTTTACACATTTACAAGCCAGTTGGAGGTGGCGGTGGTTTCAACCTTTTGACCAGAGCTCTGGATTCTGCAGACGCTTTCACCTCCAAGAAAAAAAGGTATCACCAAGAAGACATCAGGCTAAGAAGCTTTGAAACGGTCATTACAGAGATGGTGGCAAGAAAGCAAGGAACCATAATCCTAGTGCAACCCAACAACGGATGAATCAAAGTCCTTCCAAAGCCAGCAATTTCTCCAGTTCTACTAAGATGGGACCCAGCATTTTGAGTTTGTGCTTACCCAGGAGGTCATGGGGAGGGAATGCAACGGCAACGGTGGGGGTGGTGGAGCGTAGATATTGGTGAGACTCAAATCTTTGAACTTCTTTCCAATCAGGGTCAGTGCTTTGTCAACGTTTTGCTGAGAGCCTGCGGGGAAGGAAGGGGGAGGAAGAAAACACAGATTTTAGAAAAGCAAGAGAGGAAGCATTTTGCATCGCATCCTGTAAAGGAACAGCCAGGCCAATATCTACATGAAAGGAAGAATTCAATCTATCGTAATTACACCAAACTCAATGGTTTTCCATCTGGACCAGTGTTTCTCAACCTCAACAATTTTAAGCTGGGTGGACTTCAACTCCCAGAATTCCTCAAAACTAGTATGGCTGGCTGGGGAATTCTAGGACTAGAAGTCCACCCATCATAAAGTTGCTCAGGTTAAGAAAGACGGATCTGGATCATTCTTGGCAATAGCAATAGCACTTTATATATAGCTTTACAGCCCTCTTTAAGCGGTATGCAGAGTCAGCATCTTGCCCCCAACAATCTGGATTCTCATTTTACCAACCTTGAAAGGATGGAAGGCTGAGTCAACCTTGAGCTGGTCAGGATCAAATTCCAGGCTGTGGGCAGAGTTTGCCTGCAATATTGCATTCTAACCACTGTGTCACCAGAGCCCCCCTCTTCCACAAAATCTGAATTTGAGTGTCACTCCTTCTCCAATCTATGTAGAAGGGAAGACTATAGGGGTGGAGAATTCCCAGATTTGATAAATCAAAATCAAATGTGCCATATTTTAAACTTGGGGTGAACTGTCCATTCAACATAGCCCTCCAGCAGGTACTACTCACCTTCTATATGGCAGATCTGGAAGTCCTGGGTGTAAGGTAGTGTGGAAATGTAGATTTTGGCACCAGAGACTTGCTTCAGGAAGCTCACGTATCTCCCTTGTTTGCCTATCAGCCGTCCTACTAAGTGCTACGGGAAAAAGAACAAGAGAAAAATAAATAAATAAATAGAGGGACACATTTGCAGATGTCTCACTCCGTAGATCAGAAAGGACCAAGTGTATCAACTCTGGAACTATATAATCTTATTTATTTTTCAAATTAATGTCCAGAAGCTTTTTGGGCAGCATTGACAGCGAATATTTACGCTGTATTGTTGCCTGGCTGCTATTTTATCTTACTTATACATGTAGTCCTCGACTTATGGCCAGTTGCTTAGCAACCAAAGTTATGACAGAATCCCCAAAAGGTATTTATGACCCCAGTTCCAAAGATCTGATGGCTGCCCACCTGGTCACATGATGACATTTTGGATACCTGGCAACTGATCTGTATTTACAGCCGTTTGCAGTGTCCCACAGTCACATGACTGCAATTTATGTTTTTTTATTGCAAAGTGGCACTTACTTGTGGTTTTTAGCAAAAACGTCCCATAAGCAAACACTAGGTCTGCTTAAAGAGAGGGAGAAGGAATACGATGCCAGCGGCTACATTGGCCGGGTTCCTTGGTTCTTTTATTAAAATAAATAAAACAAGCTGGCATAAGTAAATGCCCTCCAGTTAAGCTCCATTCCTACAAGACACACCCATGTAGTTGCTTGGCATCCTGACAAAAGTGGTTTGCCACTGTCTCCTCAGAATTTTTTTGATTCCAAGTCTGGCTACAGTTCTAGGATTATTTGGCTAACTCCTCTCTAACTACAGGTAGTCCTCGACTTACAACAGTTCATTTAGTGACCATTCGAAGTTACAACGGCACTTTAAAAAGTGACTTATGAGCGTCTTTCCCAAAAGTGCTTTTCCCCCCTAAGAGGCAACTGGACTTTCTGGTTTTTCTTTGAAGACATTCCGCTTCTCATCCAAGAAGCTTCTTCTGCTCTGACTGGATGGTGGGGAATGGAAGGATTTATATTCCTTGCAGACAGCTGGTCATTTGCATTCTTTTAGCCAGTTGTTAAGGCCACCTGGAAGTTTATCTGTGTCATCAGGGTCACAAATCAAAATTGAACAGCCCTCTGTCAACAGAGAGGGAGGGATACAACATCATCTATCTCCAGTCTACAACACAAGTCCTATGGACTTCGATCCTCTCTGTCCAAAATATGGACTTCGTTGTCTTCAAGAGTGGCCTGTGTCTTTTAAATGCAGATGGACTGCTGAATCTAGTCCTGATGTGTTTGTTCTCCTGAAAAACCAGAAAGTCCAGTTGCCGCTTAGAAAGAAAGAAAAAAGCACCTTTGGGACAACCATGACCTGGATGACTGAGAATCTCCACAGACACTTATGAGCGTCTTTCACACTTACGACCATTGCAGCACCCCATGATCAAAATTCAGATGCTTGGAAACTGACTCATATTTACGACGGTTGCAGTGTCCTGGGGTCATCACCTTTTGCGACCTTTTGACAAGCAAAGTCAGTGGGGATGTTACCTAGTTTGGGTAATGAAACGTCTGCAAGAAAACAAGCAAGCTCAGAGAGCACCAAGGACCCCTCAAGCCAGATTCATTTAACTGTGTTACTAACTTAACAACTGCAGTGATTCACTTAACAACTGTGGCAAGAGAGGTCATAAAATAGGGCAACACTCACTTAACACGACTCACTTAGCAACAGATATTTTGGCCTCAACTGTGATTGTAAGTCAAGGACCACCTAACTAACCAGCAGAGCTCCTGCTTAACATTTTTTGTTTGAGGGGGACGTTAATCCAAGATCAGCTGGACGGGTTACAATTATGCAGAGTCACCTTATAGAGGAGACGGGTGGCGAAAGAAAGAAAGAAAGAAAGAAAGAAGAAAGAAAGAAAGAAAGAAAGAAAGAAAGAAAGAAAGAAAGAAAGAAAGAAAGAAAGAAAGAAAGAAAAAAGAAAAAAAAAATGCAGACAAATGGTAAATGTCTATGGAGATTCTCAGTCATCCAGGTCATGGTTGTCCCAAATGTGCTTTTTTTTTCAAGAGGCAACTGGACTTTCTGGTTTTTCTTTGAAAACGTTTCGCTTCTCATCCAAGAAGCTTCTTCAGCTCTGACTGGATGGTGGGGAATGGAAGGATTTATTTATTTCTTGAAAAAGCACCTTTGGGACACAAAATTGGTAACTTCCAACCTCATTTTCATATCCAAAATATCTCTGGGCACCAAATTTTATTTTTACTTTTACTTAAAAGGTTTTTTTTTATTCATATCACATTGCACAGGAAACAATGGTAATTCTCTATTTTGGTAAGAAAACCACATGGAGAGACAAGATACAGAGTCCCTTGGGAGTTGGACGGCACAGAAATACAAATAATTAAATTAAATTAAATACAGGTAGTCCCCGACTTACAACTATTTGTTTAGTGGCTGTTCATAGTTATAACGGCACTGAAAAAAGTGATTTATAACCGTTTTTCAGAGTTACAACCGTTACAGCATCCCCATAGTCACGTGATCAAAATTGGGGCGCTTGGCAACCAGCATGTATATCTGACACTTATACTTTCCGGGGTCATGTGAGCACCACTTCAAACCTTCTGACAAATAAAGTCAAGTTAAGCCAGATTCGCTTAACAACTGCGTGATTCAGTTAACAACTGCAGTGGTTCACTTAACAACCGTGGCCAAAAAAGTTCTATAATGGGGCAAAACTTAACTGCTTTGCTCAGCAACCGAAATTTGGGGCTCAATTGTGGTTGTAAGTCGAGGACTATCTATGCTTATTTGCTACTCAGGACATAAAAACCAAATATGCAATGCAGCTACTTTCATATTCAGGAAAGCTTCAGTCAGGATAGTGCTTGGATGCAGTTAAAAGACTAAAGGAGAAATTTTCTGACAGTGAGAACAATCCACCAATGGAACAGAAGTTGCCTTCGCAAGTTGTGGGAGCTTCATCACGGGAGGCTTTCAAGAAGAGATTGGACTGATATTTGTCAGAAATGGTGTAGGGTCTCCTGCTTGGGCAGGGGGTTGGACTAGATGACCTACAAGGTCCCTCCCAACTCTGTTAATCTGTTAATGAAGAGAAGGACCAGGGAAGACATGATAACAGTGTTCCAATATTTGAGGGACTGCCACAGAGAGGAAAGGGTCAAGCTGTTTTCCAAAGCACCTGAAGGCCAGGCAAGGAATAATGGATGGAAACTGAACAAGGAGAGATTCAACTTGGAAATAAGCAGAAATTTTCTGACAGTGAGAGCAATCAACCAATGGAACAGAAGTTGCCTTCGCAAGTTGTGGGAGCTTCATCATTGGAGGCTTTCAAGAAGAGACTGGACTGCCATCTGTCAGAAATGGCGTAGAGTCTCCTGCTTGAGCGGGGGGTTGGACTAGATGACCTACAAGGTCCCTTCCAACTCTGTTAATCTGTCTATCTGTCTAAATAATATAAACCAGATTTCACACACAATCCTTTAATACCATATGATAAGTTTGTGTTTATGCTCCAACCCCTGGTGCAAAAAGAGGAAGTTGATGGGTTTTATGGTATCGTTCAATCAAAAAATCAACATCATGCATGCAAGATGTGCAACACATGAAGAACACGGAAAGCCTTCCAAAAGATCACTGAACTCAGGAGGAGGATCAAACTCAAAACTGGTATGCCAAAGCGTGCATGGACAGGTAGTAACGGATTCTAAATAGATCCAACAAAAAAGGAACATGTATGCTGACATTTGCTACAGTAGAGATGTTAACTTCTAAAATACTTTAGAACAGCGTTTCTCAACCTTAGCAACTTTAAGATGTCTGGACTTCAACTCCCAGAATTCCCCAGCCGGTTGGCTGGGGAATTCTGTGAGTTGAAGTCCAGACATTTTAAAGTTGCCAAGGTTGAGAAACGCTGCTTTAGAAGATATTCCTTACTTACAAGAGTCTCTAGTACTAGAAGATCGGAGTTAAATCACCACTCCAGTCATTACCAAAATGGAAGGCCACAGGAATGGAATATCCACAAAAATATGGCAAGCAAGAGAAGAAGAATCAGTAAGGGTTCTAAGAGTCAGCATATTGCTCCCAACAATCTAGGTCCTATGTTTATTTTTACTACCTTTATCCTGCCTTTATTTTTACAAATCACTCAAGAAGGCAAACATATTCCTTCCTCCTCCTGTTTTCCCCACAACAACAACCCTGTGAGGTGAGTTGGGCTGAGAGAGAGTGATTGGCCCAAAGTCACCCGCTGGCTTTCATGGCTAAAGCAGGACTTGAACTCGTGGCCTATTTTTTTAGGCTGATGCCTTAACACAGGGGTGTCAAACTCGCGTTGTCACAGCAGCATCACGTGATGTATCGTAACTTTTCCCCCCTTCGCTAAACCGGGCATGGGTGTGGCCAGCGTGTGACGCATCCGGCCCCCGGCCGTGAGTTTGACAGCCCTGCCTTAACACTAGACCAAACTGGCTCTGTTATGTCATAAACTATTTTATGATGACTATTGTGTCATAACACATTTTTAAAAATTTGTCAAATTTCAATTTCCATGGGAGTCTGGGTCCCAGTTTTTTGATGCATTCTGTAAGTTAGCCCAGAGCTAAACTTAGTTCAAAGATTGTTGCCCTAAAACCGTGATGGCGAACCTGTGGCACGTGTGCCACAGGTGGCACGTGGAGCCATATCTGAGGGCACGCAAGGCTTTGCCCTATGTCAGCTCCAGCGCGCTGATTTTTCCAGCTGATTTTTGGCCTTCCGGTGGGTGGGGGGGAGGTCATTTTCGCGCTCCCCAGGCTTCAGGAAAGCCTCTGGAGCCTGTGGATGGCCAAAAACGGGCCCAACGGGCCTACCGGAAGTTTTTTTCCGAACTTCCGGTAAGCCCGTCGGGCCGTTTTTGCCCATCCACAGGCTCCGGAGGCTTTCCTGAAACCTGGGGAGGGCAAAAAACGGCCCAACGGGCCTACCGGAAGTCCGGAGGCTTCAGTGAGGCCTGCGCGCATGTGTGGGGGGAGTGCGGGGGGGCTGTGCGCACATGCACGGGGGGAGGGCATTGCATTATGGGTGTGGGCACACATGCGCATGCTATTGCGCACACGCGCACCCAGAAGTCCGGAGGCTTCAGTGAGGCCTGCGCGCATGCGCGGGGGGGGGGGCAGCACGGGGGGGGGGTTGTGCGCGCATGCACGGGGGGAGGGCATTGCATTATGGGTGTGGGCACGCACACGTGTGCTATCGCGCGCACCCTTTTGGCACCTGAGCAAAAGTAGGTTCGCCATCACTGCCCTAAAAGATGTACCATTTTGCCCAGTTAATGGTTACGACAATGAGGGTTTTAGCAGTATATAGATACAAACCATCACACAATAGCCTTAATTTCATGTGCTAGCAAAACACTGCTTAGGATCCCAAAGGCACTTTTTTCCAAGAGGCAACTGGACTTTCTGGTTTTTCTTTGAAGACGTTTCGCTTCTCATCCAAGAAGCTTCTTCAGCTCTGAAGAAGTTTCTTGGATGAGAAGCTCTGAAGAAGCTTCTTGGATGAAAAGCGAAACGTCTTCAAAGAAAAACCAGAAAGTCCAGTTGCCTCTTGAAAAGGCACTTTTGGGACAACCATGACCTGGATGGCTGAGAATCTCCACAGACATTTACCGACCGCTTAGGATCATTATTCGAGGCAGATTGGAACCCTACGTGGAAAAGGAGGAGGAGAGACGCTCAAGCTGGCCTTAGAAAAGGCTAAGGAACAAGAGGCACCACTGAGAAAGCGGGAGAACAAAAATAGGTCAATATGTGCTTCATCAATTATAGAAAGGTCAACGATTGTGTCAACCACGTCAAGCTGTGGAATATGCTTAGGAAATGAAGAGCTCAGAATAGCTCATTGTCTGCATGCAAAACCTATCCACAGGACAGGAATTCCATCTGGATGGAAGATGGTGAAACTCCAGGGCTGCAAAGGCATACAGGTAGTCCTCGACTTACAACAGTTCATTTAGTGACTGTTCAGTTACAGCAGCACTGAAAAATGTGAGGGATGACGATTTTTCAAAGTTACATTTGCAAGCATCCCCATGGTCATGTGATCAAAATTCAGATGCCTGGCAACTGGTTCATATTTATGACCTGTGATCCCCTTTTGCGATCTTCTCACAAGCCAAGTCAATGAAGAAGCCAGATTCACTTAACAACCGGGTTACTAATTTATCAACCGCAGTGATGCCCTTAACAACTGTGGCAAGAAAGGTTGTAAAATAGGGCAAAAAAAAAAAATTCACTTAACAAATGTCTCACTTAACAACAGACATTTTGGGCTCAATCTATGTCGCTAAGCAAGACAGTTGTTAACTGAATTTCACCCCAATTTATGACCTTTCTTCCCACAGTTGCTAAGCGAATCATTGCAGCCCTTAACTTAGTAACACGGTTGCTTAGTGAATCCGGCCTCCCCATTGACTTTCCTTGTCAGGAGGTCGCAAAAGGGGATCACATGACCCTGGGACGAAACTGTCATAAATAGGAGTCAGTTGCCAAGCATCTGAATTTTGATTATGTGACCACAGGGATGCGGCAATGGTCGTAAGTATGAAAAACGGTCATAAACACTTTTTTCAGTGCTGTTGTAACTTCAAACGCTCATTGAACGAATGGCTGTAAGTTGAGGACTACCTACATAGTTCTCATGGTTTTGGTGTTGTTTTTTTTCTAGTCCACCTCAAAAGGGTGGCACAAATGGATCACAGAACAAATCTACCTCGAGTCCTACACTTTTACAATTTTTTTTCCTGCTACATTATAAATGTTTTAATTTATTACTAGTATTATAGTGGCAAAATGTGTAATTGTTATCTTAATGTTCAGGAAGCTCTCGACTGCATTGCACAGAATTGCAGCGTTTTAGGGCTAGAAATGACCACAGAGATCATCTAGTCCAACCCTCCGCAACGTGCAGGAAAGCCATTTAAACCATTCTCAAGAAGTGGTTGTCCAACCTCTTCCTAAAACAGATTGGACAACCCACAAATGCCATAAATAGACTTTTCCACTCTTATTTGTCTCTTGCCATCAAGGAAGCGTTTCTTTATATTTATTTTATTTGCAGGTGATCCTGGCTTAATGACTGCCCTGTTTAGCAACTGTTTGAAGTTCTGACAGTCCTGAAAAATTAACTTTATGACTGGTGTTCATACTTATGACAATCCTAATGTTACATGGTTGACTTCAGGCACTTCACAACTGGCTTCTGACAAGCAGGGTCAACAGAGACATTGGCAGTGAAATCACAAGTTGCGGTCATGTGATGTCTCACCTAATGACGAAATGGGAAGTGAGGTTATAAGCCCGTCACAGTCACATGAAGTTTCACTTAGCGACTTCCTTGCTTAGCAACAGAATTGTCGGTTCCAACTGAGGTTGCTAAGCGAGGACTACTGGTATCTAGATGCCACATTTATAGAGCCAACTCTGAACGACTAAGAATGGTGTACAAGTAAACACAAATACAATGTAAGAAGAAGGCATACAACAAGGAGTCTTAACATAATCAGCATCATAACAGAACAACAAAATTGGAAGGGACCTTGGAGGTCTTCTAGGCCAACCCCCTGGACTTGATTTTATCTTAATAAATTTTATCTTTAATTTTATCGTAATAAAATTCCCAGAAAGGTACATGCCCCAAACCCATCATCCCAGGAAAAGATCCCAGTTTCTAAACCACGTATGAAGATCAGGAGAATGTGGACATCATCATAATCAGATTAAAGGGCAGGCACTAGGACCAAGGAAATGCACAACTGAAAAAGTTGGGAATCCCCATTTAAGCAAAATCAAGACTAGGTAGACAGACAATTTCCTGGACGTTACCTTCGGTATTTCAATTTCCCAGATGACAAGCTCTGCCTTATTGCAGTCTGTTCCCATCTTAGCACTCAGGCAGCTGTCATTCTTGCGGAGAGCACAACCGCTGTCCACCGAGTCCATGCTGTTCACGTCAGAGCCTAAAAAAGAAAACCAGCCACGTTCCTTCACTTACAGGGTGATGAAATGCTGGGCAACGGGGACTGCAGCAAACTCACTTTCGATCCTCTCATTCCGCTTCCTCCGTTTACAGAAGGAGCTATAGAGGTGGGCAGAACAAACTTCTCTGGCCCAGGTGATGCCTCTCCAGTCAGTCAGTCAGTCAGTCAGTCAGTCAGTCAGTCAGTCAGTCAGTCTGTCTGTCTGTCTGTCTGTCTGTCTGTCTATCTATCTATCTTCCATCCATCCATCCATCCATCCATCCATCCATCCATCCATCCATATATCACATTTTGAAACTTCCCTCCCTCACAGAGGGTCTCTGGGCAGTGTACAGTAAAATATTAAAACCCAGAAAAGTATATAAAAATCAAAATTAAAAAGAGACGTGTCTCTGATTAAAAGTCGTGTTAAAATTAATTAAAAAATGAAGGGCTTTCACTTCCACGTTTGCATGTTCTTCTGCACTCTGCAAGACTGCAGAGCCATGTTTTCACACCTTTCTGGAAGGTCTGGAGACTGAGGGGGGGGAGGGGCTGCCTCGCTTCTGGGGGGGGGAAATAATATGAGCCTTAGGAGGAAAGTTGGGGGGGGAACTCCATTTTTTCGATTACAATTCCTTAATCCAAGCATCTAGTTCTCATTGGGGCATCAGAAATTGGAAAAACTGGTACATTTCAAAAAGAGCATAGACTTTACATATAGAAAATTCATAGTTTGGGCTTTTCTAAAGCCAACTTTAGATGCTATGCCTGGATTCACATTTCTTATTTTAATTTGTAGACCACCTGACTCCCAACAGCTTTGGTTGGTTTTTAGTTTTTAGTATCAGTATATATTTTATATATTTATAATAACTTATGTATATAATATATGGAAATTATAGATTTATATTTAGTGTATGTTAGGTTGTTAGTAAGTACCGTATTTTTCGGACTATAAGATGCTCCGGACTATAAGACGCACCTAGCTTTTGGGGAGGAAAACAAGAAAAAAAAAATCTGCCTCTGCCTCCCAGCAATTTGCCTCCTTGTAGCAAACAGCAAACAGCAAACAGCCTGGTCAGCTTCAGCACAGCCTGATTTAGCATGAGCAGCCGATTGGCGGTTGGATCTGCCTCCCGGAATACCGCCTATCAGCTTTTCCAGGCTGCGGGTATCGCCACCGCCCATCGCCGCTGCCGCCTATCACCGCCTCCGCGCGCCCCATTTTCGGCCTCCGCGCGTCCTGTTTTTGACCTCCGCGAGCCCCATTTTTGGCCTACACGCATCCCATTTTTGGCCCGTTCCAGGCGGCGGGGATCACTGCCGCCGCCGCCTATCCCCGCCGCCTGGAACGGGCTGAAAACGGGACGCACAGAGACCGAAAATGGGGCGTGCAGAGGCGGTAATAGGCGGCAGCGGCGATGGGCGGTGGCGCTCCCCGCAGCCTGGAACAGCTGATAGGCAGTATTCCAGGAGGCAGATCCAACCGCCAATCAGCTGCTCGTGCTAAATCAGGCTGTGCTGAAGCTGACCAGGCTGTTTGCTGCAAGGAGGCAAATTGCTGGGAAGCAGAGGCTGAAGGGTGGGGGCTGGCAGGTGGGCGGGGCTTCGGCAACATTTGTTGTATAAGACGCACAGACATTTCCACCCACTTTGGGGGGGGGGAAGTGCGTCTTATACACCAAAAAATACGGTATTCTATTAAACCATGGTTTAATGAATAAACCATATTGACAGCACATACATCACTCAAGCCTGAGCTTTAAACTCCAGCTTATAAACCACAAGGGGTCAGTTCATAATCGTATCAAGCAAAAATTAAACAAAACTAATTATGGCTTTAAAAAAAACCTTGGCCTATAAAGATAGTCTTCGACTTACAACCATTCATTTAGTGACCGTTCAAAGTTACAACAGCACTGAAAAAAATGACATGCCTCTTGCCAAGTGCCCAAATTATGACCACGTGACCATGGCGATGCTGCGTTGGTCGTAAGTGGGGGGGCCAATCACAAATCTCTTTTTTCAGTGCCATTGTAACTTTGAATGGTCAGTAAACAAATGGTTGTAAGCGGAGAACTACCTGCAGTTCTAATTTCCTCATTTCTCCATTCTCCACAAACACAGTTTGATGTTTGCTCGAAGGATCAAATCCAGAACCAAGACGTTTTGACTCTGGCTCAAAATGGGTTTGCTTGGATTTTTAATTCTGGCTTGTAAGCATTAGTCAGTCTTAACAATATGTTTTCCTTTAGAAGTCCCCAAATCAAAGGGGTCAAAATTTGATTGAAGCCACTCCTTTTTTCTGTCAAAAAAGTCACGATCGTGGCGTATGACTAAAGTTCCTTTTCAATATGCGTTTACAACTGGGTGGGTTTGACCATCCCAATTTTTTTGATACATACATAAGGTAAAGGTAAAGGTTCCCCTCGCACATACGTGCTAGTCGTTCCTGACTCTAGAGGGCAGTGCTCATCTCCGTTTCAAAGCTGAAGAGCCAGCGCTGTCCGAAGATGTCTCCGTGGTCATGTGGCCGGCATGACTAAATGCAGAAGGCGCACGGAACGCTGTTACCTTCCCACCAAGGTGGTCCCTATTTTTCTACTTGCATTTTTACATGCTTTTGAACTGCTAGGTTGGCAGAAGATACATACATACATACACCCAAACTTCCATTTCCCTGAACTCCACTATAGATTGATTGGTGCTCAGATCCTAACATTTCGAAGAGTACAAAGAAATCTCTCTTCAGTAACCCACCTTTCCAGAGGTGCTCTGAGGAAGTTACCTCACCTTTTACCACAGAAAAATAAGAGCAGGACCTACAGGTAGTCCTCGACGTATGACCAAAACTGAGCCCAAAACGTCCATTGCTAAGCAAGACAATTGTTAAATGAGGTTTGCCCCAGTTTATGACCTTTCTTGCCACAGTTGTTAAGTGAATCACTGCAGTTGTTAAGATAGCAATACAGTCATTAAATGAATCTGGTTTCCTCATTGCCTTGGCTCGTCAGGAGGCCGCAAAAGGTGATCACATGACCCCAGGACACTGCAACCGTCATAAATACATGCCAGTCGCCAAGCATCCGAATTTTGATCATGTGACTATGGGGATGCTGCAATAGCTGTGTGAAAAAAACGGTCGTAAGTCACATGTAATCTACAGTGCCCTTGTAATTTGAACGATCACTAAGTGAATGGTTGTAAGTTGAGGACTACCTGTACTTAGTTAAGGTGAAAGAGAATCCTTACCTCCTGAGTGGTCTGTATCGGCCTCCGTGGGCCATGGCTGTTCGTGGCTCAGAGGCGGAAAGTCCTCCTTCAGCACGCCATTGCTGTATGGCACCCTGTTTTCCGTTGACATGGAGGAAGGTGGCTTCTGGATCGACACGGACTTCTTCTCTGAGTATTTGATGGTGGATGCATTCAACAGATCCAGGTGTTGTGGAGGTGGAGATGAAGCACTTTTCAAGAGATCCTCAGCACTAGCCCCATCTTCTGAGGTGCAGGCGCTGCACCCAGAATCTTCCATCACTAGGTGACCATCCTCAAACTCCTCCTCGTGGTTCGTAGCTGGTGTCAGGCTGCCAACAGACCGCCTGGTGGGACAACTGGAGTCTCTGGGCTGGTTGTGACTTCGGTTGACCAGTCGGCCGTGCGTCAAACAGCTTGAATACGTAGCATGACGGTTGACGTTCTCCTCCAAGAGGGGAGACACTTCGACAGTAGCAACCTTCTGGCTCACACAGTCACCACCCTGGCTGGATTCTGCTTGGTCAACACCTCCAGTGGACACCTTCTCCCGAGGACTATCCACCCGGCTTGCTATTTGGAACATCCTCTCTGACATATCACTGACCGACCCTGATAATACTTCCTCGGTGGCTGCCCGGATGACATTGGAAATGATTTGCATGGCCACCTGCTCGATCTTCTCTACTTCTTGTTTGTCCAAACTAATGGCTCCTATCCTCTCTTTCTCCAGACCACCCTTATACCCAACTTCTCTGCATCCATTGTGCTTCGACATGCTACCAGTCTTTGAACTGGACGTCATCCCTTCCTCAACCATCTCTGATCTAGCAGATTCAACACACTTGGTCAGTGTCCCAACTGCAGTCTCTCCTTCGCCACTGTTACTATCACTCCCTTCTTCCATTTCAACAGGATCCTTAGGCATCTCATCCGGAACTTCTTCAGTTATCTTTCTGGAGCAGGTGACGGGGAAAGAATCCATAGAGGTGGATGCAGAACACTGGTCTTCTTTCAAAGACCTCTCGGACGAACCGATCTGGACCATCACATCTTTGCTACTGTCCTCCCATTTTTCAGAACCAGGAGATGTCAACAGACCTTGGTTGGATGCTTGATTAGAATCAGGCTTCCCTTCATTGGCTGCCTCATCCATTTGGGAGTCATCAACTCTTTGTACATCCAGAAGAGAGATCTTGGGCGAAGGGGAACCAAGGACACCTTGAGGCCCCATCACTTCCACTTCTCCACTGTCGTCCTGAAGTGAATCCGGTTGGAGGGTTAGTATTGCCCCAACGGGAAGGTCTTCTCTCAACGTTTCTAAGCTTCGGGCTCTGTCTTCTGTCAGAGGTATCGGCCGTTCTTGAAAGGGTGAATCGCTACACTGCCTGACCCGTAGAGGTGGAGAAAGTTCACTGTTCGACTGTCCAGTTTTCCAAGAGCTTGGCTCCTTCGGAGGAAAACATTTCTGCCGCTCTTCCAAGCTAGGGAGATCTTGCCTGTCGTGGTTACTGACACGCTCCTTTTTACGCGAAGAAAACCACCACCAGCCGATGAGTGCCAGCACTCCGGGGATGGTGAACGGCAGCAAATTGCGGAAGCGCAACGCCATTTCATGCACCCTCAGAAATTAAACCTGAAAAAGAGAGGAAAAAAAGGGCTGGATTAAGACTTGTTGTCTAACCATGTTTAGAAAAGGTACCACTTTTTCTCAACGTTGGCAGCTTGAAGAAGATGAAGCATAGCTGGCTGGGGAATTCTGGGAACTGAAGTCCATACAACTTCAAGCTACCAATGTTGAGAAACACTGACTTAAACAAAAAATTAACACACCGCGCCAATTCCATCAAGCAGCTCATATTTAAATTATCCCTTAATTCCTATCAGTCCTGATAACCATAATAAAATTCATACCCATTTGAAGGATTACTTAATTTATAGCCTGTTCTTCCTTCTAAAAGAAATCCTCTAGCCCTGTCTTCTTCCACAAATCAAGCCACAGCATAACACAAGGTAGTAAGGGAGAGTGAGGAGAGAGAAAAACAACTAATACAGGTAGTCCTTGTTTAGTGAACACAATTGGGACCAGCAACTCGGTTGTTAAACAAACTGGTCACTAAGTAAAACTGGAACTCTGCTTACATCCTCACTTCAACTTTCCTTGGCTTTACAGACCCACAAAGGTTATAAATGCAAGGATGGCCCATAAAGTTACTTTTTCACCATCGTAACTGTGAACAAACACTAAATGGGGCATTCACTAAACGAGGACTCCCTGTATTCTCATAGTCAAATTCAAAGCCATCTTGGTAGAGAAATTGGCTGAAAGTAATAAAATGCAATGTGAAGACAAATCTAAATCGCATTAGAAAACAGAAACCAAAGGCAGGACGTTACTGAGCTTGGTATCGATACTTAGGGGAAATTAAGATTGATTGCAAACTGAATATAAGCCAAAAATCAGATGAGACATCAAACAAAGCATCATTTCCAAATGACAATAAATAATGGTTTGACTCTGTTTTGCTAGCCACATTCAGTCCTATGTGCACTTCTGGACTTTCCACTTAAAGGAGGATTTAGAGAAACTGGAACAGGTTCAAAGAAAAGAAATCAGGATGATCAGAGGATTATGAACTAACGAGAGACAGACAGAAGTGGGTTTAATTTAACCTTGAGGAATAACTGAAGGAGAACACAAAAGATGCTCTTCAAATACATGACAGGATTTCACATTGGAGGTCTAGACCTTTCTCTTATTCCAGGATATGGGATACTGGATAGCAGATTTAAATTATAAGAAGCTGAATTCCAAGGGACTATCAGAAAAATCTGAGCAGTAAAGAGTCCCTAGCAGATGATGCTCTTTTTACTGAATGTGTTCAGGTACAGCAGAGGTGGGGAACTATGGCCCTTTTATGACTTGTGGACTTCAACTCCCAGAATTCCTGAGCGGCGGGCTGGTGTGCATGTGCATGCACACGCAGCTCCACTTACTTCATTTTACAAACTTTCTTGCCAGAGTTGTTAAGTAAATCACTGCAATTGTTAAGTTAGTGACACAGTTGTTAAGTGATGCTGGCTTCCCCATTGACTTTGTTGGTCAGAAGGTCGCAAAAGGTAATCACAAGAACCTGGGACGCTGCAACTGTCATAAATACATGCCAACTGCCAAGAGGCCGAGTTTTGATCACATGACCAAAGGCATTCTGCAATGGTTGTAAGTGTGAAAAGAGCAATAACACTTAGAGTTATATACCGCTTCATAGTGTTTTACAGGCTTCTCTAAGCCAGAGTTCCCCCATCTTTCTGGCTTTGCGGACTGGGGGGGGGAAGAGGTGATGGTTCCACATGAGTGGCTGGCAAATGTGCATGCGCAGCTTTTACCGACCTCTGAAGGATGGAAGGCTGAGTCAACCTTGAACCAGTCAGGATCGAACTGCTGGCAGTCGGCAGAGTTAACCTGTAACACTGCATTCTAACTACTGGGTCACCATGAAAAATGGTCATAAGTCACTTTTTTCAATGCCGTTTGAATGATCATTGAACGAATGGTTGTAAGTCAAGGACTATCTGCAAACGTATGGGTTTATAAATAAATATACAAATATTAGTGACGCTTGCTAAAAAATTAAAATTGGTAAGCGGTGTACAATCAAAAAGGTTTGGAGACCACGGATTTAAAATCAAAAGAAAAACATAATTTTGCAGGACACGCTTTTTCTAACAACTGCACAGAATGAAGAAGGATGTGCAATTGCAGTGACTGGCTTATTGCAAATTTGCCAGAAGTCAAGTCAATGTCAGGAAAATTTGAGAGCTTCAGGGAGGCGCATGTTTTATCCATGCACCCTGCACCAAATGCGGTTTTTCAGTTCTGGCCAAAATTAAGGCCCATTTCTCCAGATCTAGAGTCAAATCCAAGATGAATTGAAGGAGGTTCATACAGCCTTCTGCCCAACAGTCACTACTTGTGCACAACTCCCTTTGAGTTATAAAAAGACAAGGCTGGCATTCCTTTCCTTGTGGAGAATAGATGGGGCCCTTTTTTGGAATGTTGGAATAAACAGCTGTCCATTCAGACAGTAGCCTGTTGCAGATTACGCTCCCAGTCCCGGCCACAGAAAAGCACGTGAACATGTCCAAGGCCACGCAGCTGATTGCTCAAGGTTAGAGAGACTCTCTAGGAACTCTTCACAATCTAGTTCTTTCGTCTGGCTAGCAGAAGGAAGACGCCCACTACACTAGGTTCAGCACAAAAAACTTCCCTCCGTGTAGAAAAATAGCAATTCAGGTGGAAGGGTAAACCTTTCATCCCTATCTGTTCGTTGTCCAACATTCAGGGAATCGTGATGCCTTCCATCCTGGAATAATTCGAGTGGAATAGCTTAAATACTATTTGTCCTACGTGAGTGAGAACGGGCAGAGGAACCAATGCTTGTGAAGAGAGAGAAACACAAGCATGCATTAGGTAATATTGAAAAATACTGAAAAATATTTGGTAATATTGAAAAACCAATACAGCTAATCCTCCAGTTACAATCACAATTCGAGCCCAAAATTTATGTTGCTAAACTCTAGTAAGATTCTGCATGGATTAAGTTCCTAGAGCAGTGATGGCGAAACTTTTTTTGCTCGGGTGCCAAAAGGGCGCGCGTGTCCACACCCATAATGCAATGCCCTCCCCCCCGCACATGCGCGCACCACCCCCCCGTGCTGCCCCCCGCGCCCGCGCGCAGACCTCACTGAAGCCCCCGGCCTCCCC
>QLTV01002257.1:955088-990801 GCA_003457575.1 Thermophis baileyi
CATGCGCGCAGACCTCACTGAAGCGTCCGGACTTCCGGTAGGCCAGTTGGGCCATTTTTCACCCTCCCCAAGCTTCAGGAAAGCCTCTGGAGCCTGTGGATGGCGAAAAACGGCCCAACGGGCCTACCGGTAGTTCGGAAACGAACTTCCGGTTGGCCCATTGGGCCGTTTTTTGCCATCCACAGGCTTCAGGAAAGTTTCCGAACTTCCGGTAGGCCCATTGAGCTGTTTTTTGCCTTCCCCAGCCGTCAGGAGGCTTTCCTGAAGCCTGGGGAGGGCGAAAAACAGCCCAATGGCCCAACCGGAAGTTCGTTTCCGAACTTCCAGTAGGCCCGTTGGGTCCGTTTTTTGCCATCCACAGGCTCCGGAGACTTTCCTGAAGCCTGGGGAGGGCAAAAACGGCCTCCCCCCGCCCTCCGGAACGCCGAAAATCAGCTGGCCAGCACGCACATGCGCACTGGAGCTGACATAGGGCAACGCCTTGCGTGCCCTCAGATATGGCTCCATGTGCCACCTGTGGCACGCGTGCCATAGGTTTGCCATCACGGTCCTAGAGAGTTTGCTTTTTCCTAGTGTCATGCAATTACAGGTGGTTCTCAACTTACACCTACAACTGTTAAGTGAGTCTGGCTTTCCCCATTGACTTTGCTTGTCAGGAGGTTACAAAAGATGATCACATGACCCTGGTACACTGCAGCCGTCATAAATATGAGCAGCTGCCCAGGATCTGAATTTGGATCATGTGACCACAGGGATGCCTCAACAGTCTTCAGTGTGAAAAATGATCATGTCACTTTTTTTCAATGCTGTAACTTTGAACGGTCACTAAATGAACTGCTGTTAAGTTGAGGGCTATCTGAATATGCACGGTGGTATAGGTAGTCCTCGATCTCGTTGCTAAGCAAAGCTAATCACCCCCAATTTTATGACCTTTTATCCCATAGTCATGAAGCAAATCACTGCAGCTGTTAAGTGAACCATGCAGCCATTAAGCAAATCCAGCTTCCCCCGCTGACTTTGCTTAGGGGGAAGGGAAGATTGCAAATGGCGATCAAGTGACCCTGGGAGGCTGCAACCATCGTAAATACACGCCCGGTGCCAAGAGCCTGAATTTTTATCACATGACCCTGGGGATACTGTGACAGCCGTAAGTGCAAGGAGAGGTCATGAGTCACGTTTTTCAGTGCGACCGAAACTTTAAATGGTTGCTAAAAGTTGCGGACTGCATGTATTTGCAAGAAATGGCTGCGTAAAAAGCTGGGCACATTTTAAAAATGATCTGGAAAAAGGAAGTTCATGAAGTGTCAGTGCTACTTTATAATGCCTTGGTAAGACCACACTTGGAATATTGCATCCAGGTTGGTTGCCATAATATAAAAAAGATATTGAGACTCTAGAAAGAGTGCAGAGAAGAGCAACCAAGATGATCAGGGGACTGAAGGTTAAAACATATAAAGAATGGTTGCTGGAACTGGGTATGTCTAGTTTGATGAAAAGAAGAACTCGGGGGGGACATGATAGCAGTGTTCCAATATCTCAGGGGCCGCCACAAAGAAAAGGGAGTCAAGCTATTCTCCAGAGCACCTGAGGGTAGGACAAGAAGCAATGGATGGATCAAGGAGAGAACCAATCTAGAACTAAGGAGAAATTTCCTGACAGAACAATTAGTCAGTGGAACAACTTACCTCCAGAAGTTGTAAATGCTCCAACACTGGAAGTTTTTAAGAAGAGACTGGATAACCATTAGTCTGAAATGGCATAGTCTCCTGCTTGAGCAGGGGGTTGGACTAGAAGACCTCCAAGGTCCCTTCCAACTCTGTTATTCTGTTACCTCATGCTGGCATGAGGAATAAACTTGGGCTGCTTTAATGAAAGAGTGGGAAAGCAATTCACTCACACTAGATCCAAAACCAAAACTTCTTGATCATTTTCAAAGCATACCCAGCCCTAATATTTATGATTTTTTTAAAGAGAACCCAGGATGTCAATCTGACACCATGGAATGAAAAATTAAATTAAAAAAATAACACTTCACAAGCTGCAATAGGTTTAAAGCTAAGAACTTAGCTGCTGGGGTTATCTATTTAAAGCTTTCAGTATTGGCATCACCCTGTTCCTTTCAAGTTTTTCTGTGAAAAAGGAAGACACAGAAATTGTTAAGGCCGAAAAGCTTTCAAAATCACTGATCTTCTACGGTAACTTTGGGGTGGGGGGAAAATTACCTCTGTGCCTTTAACAAATGCAGAATACAGAACTGTTCTGAGATAAAATGAATCTTGGAAGTGCAAATTGCTTTCATGTGTGATGAAAAGCCATAATTAGCTGGATTGGCTAGATTAGTGATTTAAGGCAGTATTTCTCAACCTTGGAACTTTAAAATGTCTGGACTTCAACTCCCAGAATTCTCTAGTCAGCACACCCAGAAACTTCTGGGAGCTGAAGTCCAGACATTTTAAAGTTGATTAGGTTGAGTAATGCTGCTTCTTAAGCCACTAATCCTGCTTTACAAATCAGAATGGCTGGATTTTAATGATTTAACTAAACCAAAACCCAACCTTAGTGTGATGAACTCATGCTGTAAGAAGAGGTTCGGTCATGTCTAGTCCTACACCAATTATTATTTTAATTAAGAACATAAATATATGCTACAGCAAAGTGCTCTTTAAAAACAAATTGGCATCTGAAACTCCAACTCTGGTAATAATGGCAAAATTATCTAGAATTGTATGCCATACAGGTAGTAGTCCTCAACTGATAACCAAAATTGAGCCCTGACTTTTGGTCATAAGTCAAGTCACCACATGAGAAAATTTGATTTTATGACTGTTTTTATGATGGTCACTGAGTCATCACGGTCGTTAAGCAAATCATGTGGTCGTAAGTTTGAATCCAGCTTATCCAATGGGCATTTTTTTCTTGGAAAACAGCACAAAAATAATAAAGCTTGATCATATGACCATGGGATACTGCACCTGGTCATAAATGGAAGCTGTTGCCAATGATTAAACTGTGATTACATGACCAAGGGGATAGTACAAGCAGATCAACGATAGGGCATAAGTACCTTTTTTTGACTCTGTTGTAACTTCAGATGTAACAGATTAACAGAGTTGGAAGGGACCTTGTAGGTCATCTAGTCCAACCCCCTGCTCAAGCAGGAGACCCTACACCATTTCTGACAAGTGGCAGTCCAATCTCTTCTTGAAAGTCTCAAGTGATGAAGCTCCTACAACTTCGAAGGCAACTTCTGTTCCATTGGTTGATTGTTCTCACGGTCAGAAAGTTCCTCCTTATTTCTAGGTTGAATCTCTCCTTGATCAGTTTCCATCCATTATTCCTTGTCTGGCCTTCAGGTGCTTTGGAAAATAGCTTGACCTCCTCTCTCTGGCAGCCCCTCAAATATATATTGGAACCCTTGCTATCATGTCTGCCCTGGTTCTTTTCTTCTCTTCACTAGACTAGCCATGCCCAGTTCCTGCAACCATTCATCGTATATTTTAACCTCCAGTCCCCTCATCATCAACTAAGGCTTTATAGAGTGGTATTAGTACCTCACTTGATCTAGATTGTATCCCTCTGTTAATGCAACTTAGCATTGCATTGGCTTTTTTGGCTGCCACTGCACACTGCTGGCTCGTGTTTAGCTGGTTGTCTACTAGGACTCCAAGATCCCTGTCACAGTCACTGCTATTAAGCCTGGTTTCACCCAGTTTATATGTATACTTTTGGGTTTTTTTACCTAAGTGTAGGACTTTACTTTTCTCTACATTCAAACGGTCATTAAAAGAACAGTTGTAAATCAACTGTTTGCTTTCAACATGGCTTACAAACACAGAACACTGCTAGGTGGCAGCACTAGCCATTCTCAGCCAATCTCAAAAGCTAGCTAGTGGATGGGAGACCACCAGAAAAATCTCAAGAAAGTAGGTTAAACTGGGTAATAAAATAAAACCATTCATGGAAATGACCATGGCAAACCACATCCATACCGTTTCCAAGGAAACCATGGGAATCTCTCTCTTTGAAGCCTTCAGGAGCTGAACTTGACTTGAAGGAAGCTGGACTTCATTTACTAAAAACAGAAATCCTGGTTGCTAACAAACAGGGATTGTTGTGCATGCCAGGTCAAGCTTACTTTCAGAGCTGGAACTTTCCATCTTCATCTGAAATGACTACAGGCAGTCCTTGACTTACGGCCATTAGTTTAGTGACCATTCAAAGTCACAACGGCACTGAAAAAAGTGACTTACAAATTGATCCTCGAACTTATGACTGTCATAGCATCCCTGCAGTCACGTGATCAATATTTGGCAACCAGTATGTGAAGTCACGTGATCTCCATTTGCAACCTTCCCAGACAGCTTCCTACAAGCAAAGTCAATTGGGGGGGGAGCTGAATTCATTTAACGACTACATGATTCATTGAACTGGGATGATTCACTTAACATCCTTGGCAAAAAAAAAGAGATCTCGATTCACTTAGCAATCACCTCGCTTAACAACAAAAGTCCCAGTCCCAATTGTGGTCGTAAATCGAGGACTATGAGCCGTGGTGGCGCAGTGGTGAGAGTGCAGTACTGCAGGCTACGTCTGCTGACTGCCGGCTGACTGCAATTTGCCAGTTCAAATCCCACCAGGCTCAAGGTTGACTCAGCCTTCCATCCTTCCGAGGTGGGTAAAATGAGGACCCAGATTGTTGGGGGCAATATGCTAACTCTGTAAACTGCTTAGAGAGGGCTGTAAAGCACTATGAAGCAGTATATAAGTCTAACTGCTATTGCTAATTTGCCAGTTCAAATCCCACCAGGCTCAAGGTTGACTCAGCCTTCCATCCTTCCGAGGTGGGTAAAATGAGGACCCAGATTGTTGGGGGCAAGAGGCTGACTCTGTAAACCGCTTAGAGAGGGCTGTAAAGCACTGTGAAGCGGTATATAAGTCTCAGTGCTATTGCTAGTGCTATCTGAATGGACAGCTTCAGTAAGCAGAATAAAGAATGTCTCCATCCTTAAAGGTTGAGAAATCTTTAATGGTGCAGGTTCTTCCAATATATATTTTCTCAAATTTTTTTGGAACCCTGATGCGATTGCAGGCAATCTAGCGATTAAATGAATCTCTGCTTGGCAATCTCAGCCCTGGAAAGCCAGAGACATTTGTTGGCCTGTCTTCTCTTCTGGGGAAAATCAAGTTACTAAATCATTTAACTCTTCCTCCAAAGCTCCCGCCAGTTAAACCAAACCCAGAAGCTTAAAAAGCACTCTTGCTATTTGCTTTTTATTTCAGAAATGAGATTTTAAAATCCACCCTGACTTGAGTTTTAACTTTTTTGGCAGAAATTACACAGTTAGGTACAAGGTGGTCCTTGACTTACAACTATTCATTTAGTGACTGTTTGAAGTTAAAACAGCACTGAAAAAAAGTGACTCGCAATTGTTTCTCACACTTACCACCATTGCAGATCCCTGTGATCACGTGATGAAAATTCAGAAGCTTGGCAACCGACTCATATTGATGACAGTTGCTGTGTGATGGGGTCATGTGATCCCCTTTTGCGACCTTCTGACAAGCGGTCAATGGGGAAGCCAGATTCACTTTACAACTGTGTTACTAATTTCACCACTGCAGTGATTCACTTAACTTTGGCAAGAAAGGTAAAATGGAGCAAAACTCACTTAACTGTCTCGCTTAGCAACATAAATTTTGGGCTCAGTTGTGGTCATAAATTGAGGACCACCTGTAATTGTATGACACTAGGAAAAAGCACACTCTCTAGAAACTTAATCCATGCAAAATCTTACTAGAACGTGGGATACAGAGTGGAAGTGAAGTTACATTTGTGTGCTACCAAATGCCAATTATGGTGTGGTTTAAACAAATTAATTTATTTCTTCCCTTGAGTAGAGTGTTGCTTGCTGGGTGGGCTTTTTTTATTCTTGCATCTTTCATTTCATGAAAGATGACATCAAACTGTCCAAATTTCTTGTCAATGCCAAGCTTATTCCAGGCAATGAAAGCTGGGCCACCAAGGTTGTGGGGTACCGAGAAATAACTAAATGGGATGCCCCAATAAAAATGCACAGCCTCTCACCCCAACATAGCAATATCATTGCACAATACAGCAGAATTAGAAAGATGGAATTAGGATAGGCAGCCAGCCTAGCAAGGAAGCACATTGGAAAAGCACCTGGCCGCTTTAAATCCTAAATCAAAGGGGCGAAGGAATCTTTTTCCAAGCTAAAAATAGATACTGTAAAAGGCACAGGAGCTGCCTTATAAGCCCACACAGAAGGCTGGTGATTTTGAAAGAGAGAAATCAACTTGGTAGCCTACTCAGGATAAAAAAAATTAGGGTACTTTGATTTAGTGTAAAAAGAAATCCAGCTTAATTAAAGTTCAGCTCGAGGCTTGGGCTATAGATTCTCCTATAATGCAGCTGAATTTAAAATTTGGAATTCAACTGTCCTACCTTTGATCCTGTAGGAAACATTAGTAAATACAGCTGGTCAGAAACAGTTTTTCCCAATCTATCCCCCACAGACTTCAAGTTCAGCTCCCAGAAGTCCATAGTAGTGTTAGTCTAGGGATTCTTAATGGAGTTGAAGGACTCGAGTGTAGGAGAAAGTGGACTGAACAGGAAGGAAGGAAGGAAGGAAGGAAGGAAGGAAGGAAGGAAGGAAGGAAGGAAGGAAGGAAGGAAGGAAGGAAGGAAGGAAGGAAGGAACTGAACATAAACAAATCAGGAGAACTGCATAAGGCACCAATTACAAATTAAAAACCAGCATGCTAAAATGTTGACAATCTTTGCAGTTGGTTTTCAACTTACCACCATAGGTGGGATTGGAACATTTATTGGTAAGCAATACTGTTAAGTAAGCTGCACCCTGATTTTAGGATCTTTTTTCCTGTGGTCATTAAGCAAATCACTGGTCATTAAGTGAATCATGTGGTCGCTAAGCAAACCATGCATCGTTAAGTGCATCTGGTGAATCTGGTCTCCTCTCCCCCCCCCCCACTGACTTTGCTTGTTAAGCTCCCTAAGCAAGGTCATAAATTGTGATCACATGACACCAGGACGTTGCAATCATATTGCAAATATTTATAATAAATATATAATTAATTAATTAATTAATTAACCATCATAAATATATGCCAGTTGCCGAGCTCCCAAATTTTGACCACATGATTGCAGGGACTCTGTGATGGTCATAAGGGTGATGATCAGTTGTAAGTCACTTTTTCAGTGGCATCGTAACTTGGTCATTAAATGAATGGTCGTTAAGTCAAGGACTACCTGTACATCAAAAACATTTCCACAAAGTAAAATTCTGTGCAATCCCTCCCTCATCTGAGTTTATACAGCCTTGTAAGCCTCGTGGAGATAACCTGCAAATGGATACATTCCAATCTCAAAAAGGGTTTTTTTTCCAGACCCCTCATTGCAAGGAAGAACTGGCAAGCAACACCAAATGGAAGAGCTTCGCAGGCAGAAAAAGGGAATCTGGACTCAGTTCCTGCATTCTCTCACTTTACACATTTCAGCAAAGGTGTCCTATGAATGCCACCGTTATGATCCTCAAAAGATGGCTTACACTTTCATCGGTTTTATGAATCCAGCCAAATGGGGTTTGATCAGTAAACTATGGTTTAGCGCAAGGGGGTCTCCAAACGTGGCAACTGTAAGACTTGTGGACTTCAATTCCCATGCTGGCTGGGGAATTCTGGGAGTTGAAGTCCACGAGTCTTAAAGTTGCCAGGTTTGGAACCGACCCCTGCTTTAGAGTGAAGCCCTAAAAAGCTTCTACACAATCAGGCTATTCATCCACTGGCCTGAATATTTTCCTTTTAAAGGTCTCTAATCTTGTTCCCTTCAGACATGTTCAAATTACAAATCCCAGAATCTCCAGCCATGCCCACAATGGCTCCAAGTTCTAAAAAAGTATGCAGGAAACACAATGTAAACGGTACCAGATTGGGGAAAGATTATTCTACACTCAATTCAGTTCAGCTGTTGCTTGACTTTAACCAGTAAAGACAAGAGATTTGAACTCAGGATTTTCTGCATGTAGAAGAGGTATCCAACCCCTAAGCCATGCTGCCAACGGTCTAACCCAGATCTTTTATCTCTCTTTAAGGAAGCAATGCGCCCAGCCTTTACAAGCCAGAGACAGGAATGATACACCAATGAAATTCTGCATGCATTATGTAAACCAGAAAGGATGACAAATTTCTGGTCTTGAGAGTTAGACCCAGTGTGTAGTCATGGTTTTAAGGTGCTGGACCAGGGGTGTCAAACTCAAGGGCCGCGGGCCCCATCCGGCCCGCAGGGTGCTTAGATCTGGCCCGCGGGGCCGACCTGGAAATAGCGAAGGACCGGCCCGCGGTGCCTCTGCCAGCAAAAACTGAGCTCGGCGTGTAGCCCTCCCAAGCTCCGTTTTCACTGGCAGAGGGTTGCAGGAGGCCATTGCAGCCGAAAACGGAGCTCGGGAGCCTGTTTTCGCTGGTAGAGCGCTCGGGCCGCCACAGGCACCCCTGACATGAATGACGTGGCCTACCCTGGCCACACACACCCCGGCCCCCCCGAGGTCCAACACAACCCTGATGAGGCCCTCAATAAAATCGAGTTTGACACCCCTGTGCTGGACCATCACTGGAGAAACCCAGGTTAAAGTCCACCCTCAGTGGAAACTGACTGACAACCAGTTGTAAATGTGAATCGGTTTCCAAGCACCCAAATTGTGATCACGTGACCATAAGGGTGGTGCGATGGTCGTAAGTGCAAGTACTTTTTCTGAGGCCACCATAACTTTGAACTGTTGTTAAATGAACAGTCATAAGTCAAGGACTACCTCTATAACATTCTAGAAGTTGGTGATAATTTCTAGACCTAAATCTAGAAGTGGCTCTAAGTGCACTGAATGTGATGTTCCAGAACAAACAGGTATGCTTCATGAATGAACCATTCCAAGACGACTTCAAATCACACCTGGCTCAGGGGAGGTACATGTAGTCCTCAACTTACAACAGTTCATTTAGTGACCGTTCAAAGTTAGAGAAAAAAGTTACTTATGACCATTTTTCACACTTACAACCATTGCGGCATCCCCATGGTCATGTGATCAAAACTCAGATGTTTGGCAACTGGTCCGTATTTATGATGGATGGTTGCCGTGTCCTGGAGTCATGTGATCACTTTTTGCCATCTTTTGACAAAGCAATGACGAAGCCAGATTCATTTAACAACCATGTTACTAACTTAACTGAGGTGATTCAATTGTGGCAAGATATATCGTAAAATGGGGCAAAACTCACTTAACAAATGTCTCGCTTAGCAACAGGAATTATGGGCTCAATTGTGGTCGTTTAAGTCAAGGACTATCTGTACTGGATACCACAAGTCACTAAGCTAAAACACTGCAAGGTTTAGGATGGTCCAGAAAAAAAAATGGAGCATTCTGTAATTCTCCAAAAGTGTGGTTCCCTAATTGCCATATTTGTCCCTTCCTCAAAAAAGGACAATATAGGACAGGGGAGAGGAACCATGACCCTTTTATGACTTGTGGACTTCAACTCCCAGAATTCCTGATCCAGCAGGAATGGCTTAAGCCAGTGATGGCGAACCTTTTTTTGCTTGGGTGCCCACACCCATAATGCAATGTGCTCCCCCCGCACATGCACGCACAACCCCCCCATGCTGCCCCCCCCCGCGCATACACGCAGGCCTCACTGAAGCCTCCGGACTTCCGGTAGGCACGTTGGTCTGTTTTTCGCCCTCCCCAGGCTTCAGGAAAGCCTCCGGAGCCTGTGGATGGCGAAAAACGGGCCCAACGGAAGTTCGAAACGACCTTCCGGTAGGCCCGTTGGGCCGTTTTTCACCATCCACAGGCTCTGGAGGCTTTCCTGAAGCCTGGGGGGGGCAAAAACGGCCTCCCCCCCCCCGCCAGGCCAAAAATCAGCTGGCCAGCACGCACATGTGCGCTGGAGCTGACATAGGGCAACGCGTGCCCTCAGATATGGCTCCGCATGCCACAGGTTCGCCATCACGAGCTTAAGCCATGGCTGGCTCAGGAATTCTGGGAGTTGAAGTCCACAAGTCATAAAAGGGCCATGGTTCCCCACCCGATATAGGATAATAGTGCACCACTTTTACCTCCTTCCAAGTATCTCCAACTTCAGCATTTAAACAGTGAGTAAATCTTAGACACTTTCAACTACGGCTAGTTTTAGCCACCCACTTCCATTGATCATTAACAGTTCTAAGTATTCTACAAATATATTTGCTCAGGCTCTCAGTCAAGCAAGTTTTGTAAATGTAACCTTTGAGTATTGTTTTGAATAGAAAACCCTCCTTTGACGGAAGAGCTTTGTGAATCTCAGGCTGAAGGGTTTTTTTTAAAAAAATAAAAGGCTTACCCAAGGACTCAATTGTGCCTCAAATGCACTTTGCCCTGAATTATATAAATAAAACCCCAGGCAATGAACAAATATGGCAGAGGAGAGGAGGCAGGAAGTAGGAAAGCAAATGCTTTAATAAATCAGCATGTCTTTTGGTTGCCACCAAATAAGAGGTTGGGACATGTGGCAGGAGGGAAATGCAAAAAATTAAAAGCAAGTTCAGTTAAACCCAAGGGAAAATTCCCTTTCCACTCCCATCCCCTTCTCACTGGGAATAAAGACATTCCGACTGCAAGTGCTCCAAGGTGATCTACAACGCCTTGATTTTCGGATGTGCTGGGTTGCAACCCCCCTAATCCCCAGCCTGGACAACCCATCACCACAAAGCAGCAGAATGAAAATCCCACAGGGCAGCCTCTGTGGCAGTGTTTCCCAGCCTTCACAACTTTCAGGCAGGTAGACTTCAACTCCCAGAATTCTCCTAGCCAGCTAGGGAATTCTGGGAGTTGAAGTCCATACACCTGGTTGGCGAATTGTCAGGCACAAAGAATCAGGACCATACCTTAAGTAAAAGTCAGAATATTTATTGCTGAAGCCTATACACAAGGAGCAAGTCAACTAAAGTTCAATGCTAAATTGGCGCCAGATAAGGGTCAACGAAATTCAAGAGGGGCTGGATTTAGACCGTTTGTGGGAACATAATAATTCTAGGCTGATGACTCGTTTAACTCCGCCTTTCCAGCTCTCTCTGTTCTCTCTTGTAGGAATTCTGGGAACCAAAGTCCATACACCTGGCTGGGGAATTCTGGGAGCTGAAGTCCACCTGCCTTAGAGCTACCAAGGTTGGGAAACACTGCACTATGGGAAATACAGGCTAGGTTCGATCAACAGACTAAGCCAGACACTCACTGTTGTGTGAACCCAATCATGCTGTTAATCTCTGGATTATGGTTGGGCATGTGACGCACACAGAATGGTCTTCTCTGCCAAGTGCCTCTTTGGGAGATATGTATTACTCATCCAGGGAGAAACCAATTCAATCTATTAAATGCACAAACCCGTAATTGGGTTACTACAATGATACCCATTTAAGTGAGTAACATCAGCTCTACCTGTACGTTCAAACTGAGTGTGTATAGACAAATTGCACTTAGTACTGGTGGTCTGAACCACATAATTTCACGTGGTCAGAATTTCCTTTCCAATTTAAAAACTGAACTGTAAAACTTTATATGAATGCTATATAATAGTGCCACTATGATTGCAAAGAATTGTGGTGGGTTTTTTTTTCTTTTTTTCATTCCCCCCCCCCCCAAAGATGAAATACAAAATACCAGAGGGGCGGGGGAGCAAGAGAAGCTCCTGCCTTCCCCCCAAAAAAGTGAAAAATCCACCATTATGTTGGAGGGGGAGGCAGGACCTTCTGTTTCTCCCCGCCCTCCCTTTAAATTTGCATTGCAGTTTAATTTTTATTACGTACCCTATTTAATAACATTTTAAGTGCGATGAAATGTATTGGAAACAAGGTGGATAAAAATCGGTTTTTAAAACAAATTTAAATCGGATTTTTTTTTATTTTTATCAAATTGATTTTAATAAAATGCTCTTGGGAGTAAAAATCTATCTAAAGATAGTTTTCTATTTAAGATACATTAATAATTTAGTTTATTCAGCATGAAGTGGAGCTCAGTTATGTAGCCTGAGGCTGAAATATATGCCATATTTTCATTTTTGGTAAACTCATTCAATGAATCCAAGCTCTGCAAGCCAAATAGGAAACCTTCATTTTGTTTGCAAATAATAATATTAAAGAACCTAACTACCAGCAAGAATGAGTCCTTACCTTTAAAGAGCACCTGTCATTTCAGATCCATCATGGCATCGACTTGATTTAAATCAAATCCACCCTGATTGGAAATACAGGAGAGGTGAGGAAGACCAACAGCTTCTCTGTCCAAATACCATTTTGATTATTATCACATTATAATATCATCTATCTGTATATTGTCCCAAATGCCCATATTCTTAAAAAGTGGATTCTCCTTCCCGTTGAACTCAACATCTGGTCATTTGGGCAACACTCTAGAATAGCAATAGCAATAGCACTTAGACTTATATACCGCTTCATAGTGCTTTACAGCCCTCTCTAAGCGGTTTACAGAGTCAGCCTCTTGCCCCCAACAATCTGGGTCCTCATTTTACCCACCTCGGAAGGATGGAAGGCTGAGTCAACCTTGAGCTGAAGTAGCCTGCAGTACTGCACTCTAACCACTGTGCCACCTCGGCTCTAGAAGCCCTCAGCCTCAACTAAATCTGGAGATATATTTTTTTCCAAGTTTTTCACTCTCGTCTAGCCCTGGGATTTCATAGTGGTCTCCTGTTCAATACCAGGTCCAACTTGCTTATCTGCTGCTGCCTCCATGAGGGGCAGGTTATTTGAGGGACTGCGTTGCTCCAATTATGTTTACACGTCACAGCAGATCCAGCAATGCTTTAGCTCCCATCTACAGATAGTGCTCATTTAGTGACTGCCTCATTTAGCAACCATTTACAGTGATGAAAAAGTAACTCTGTAATCCAATCCTTGCATTTACAACCTCTGCTGGTTTGTAAAGCAAAGATAAGCGTACATTGATAGCTTACTCTTTAACCTTTGGTATCATTTATAAGTTTATTGGGGCGTTATTTTGTTTTTTATCTGCTATTTGCTACTTAAAGTCACAACATTGAGGTAGGATGCTCAGGAACTGAAATAAATAGAGGCACACCTATTAACGTCTGGCCGCACTCCCCAAATCTTACCCCAATGCACATCTGAGCTCCACTGAAAGCAAAGACACAGCTAAGAAACTTACGACTGATTTATAAAGAATGACCATCCACTTATGCCCACAACTTAATAAAATCTCCTACATGCCACTTTTCCATAAATTGAGCTCACAGCAATCACAAATCAAAATAAAGACTACATAGAATTCCGACCTGAAGTAAAAAAAACGCCATGCAGAAATTCAGAAATGCAGAAATAGCCAGATGCCCAGAAGAGTAGTATTTTCACTGAATGAATGAAAGAACATGTCCTTAGGATGCAGAAGATTGGGAGTATAACTTCTATCTGCAAATAAGACTTGGAAAAGCACTAACTTGAAATCTGGAAAAGTTGTGCCAGTTTGCAACTAAGTTTGTAAAACATGCTTTGTTAAAATCAGGGATGTCAAACTCAAGGTCCGCGGGCCGCATTCGGCCCACAGAGTGGTTAGATCTGGTCCGCGGGGCCACCCTGGAAACAGCGAAGGACCAACCCGCAGTGCCTCAGCCCGGCCCAGGCTGACCGGGCGCTGATCTACAACCTGGTGGCGGCTGGCAGAGTGCTGTAGAAGGCTGTCACAGCTGAAAATGGAGCTGGGGGGGGGGCATGTGGCCTTCCCAAGCTCCGTTTTCGCTGGCAGTGTACTGGAAGACGCCGTCACAGCCAAAAATGGAGCTCGGGAAAGCCGCACGCGGCCTCCCCGAGCTCTGTTTTTGCTGGCAGCATGCTGAAGGAGGCCGTCGCAGCTGAAAACACCATGAGCAACCTGGCCAAGTAGAGCGAGCACAGCAGCAGCAGCCTCGAGGAGGTAAGCGCAGCCGGGCACTCCCTCAGGGAAGTGGGGCTGGGTTGGGCTGTGGGGTCCCAGTGCCCTGGCAGACTGGGCGCTTGCCCTCCGCTGCCTAGGGCTCTGGACAGCCTGCGCCACCATTCAGGGGTCCTCCATATGGCCCGAGAGAGATGGCGAGGCTCCTCTGGAGGACAAGGGATTGGCCCTCTCCCTGGTCTCGCCTTCCTCTGCTGGAGACAATGTATCCCCCCAGCCCTACCCGGGCCGCCACAGGTGTCCCTGACACGAGTGACGTTGAGCTGGCCACGCCCCCCCCCGAGATCAAACACAACCCTGATGCTGCGTGTCTTACCTGACTTCCAGCTCCTGCCATGCCCAGCGAGGGAGGGAGAAGAGACGGCAAGGGGAGCCCTGTCTTGCTCCATGCGTCTCGCTTCTCTGCCGCCCCCCCTCCCCACCTGCCACTCCCCCTCGCCGGCCGAGATCAGCAGGCCAGATTCAGGGAGCTGAACGCGCTGCTGCCGCCCGGGAGGAGAAGAACATGAGAAACGGGCTCTCTCACAGCACCTCCTCTCTCTCTCTCTCTCTCGAGTGGCAGCAGTGCATCCGGCGCACCGAATCTGGCCTGCTGAGCTCAGCCTTCCCGAATCTGGCCTGCTGATCTCGGGCTTCCAGCTCCTGCCATGCCCGGTGAGGGGGGGAGAAGAGACGGCAAGGGCAGCCCTGTCTCGCTCCATGCGTCTCACTTCTCTGCCACTCCACCCCTCCCCACCTGCCACCCCCACCTGCCACTCCCCTTCGCCAGCCGAGATCGGCAGGCCAGATTCTGGGAGCTGAATGCGCTGCTGCCACCCGGGAGGAGAAGAACGTGAGAAATGGGCTCTCTCGCAGCGCCTCCTCTCTCTCTTCTCCCGAGTGGCAGCGGTGCATCCGGCTCACCGAATCTGGCCTGCTGATCTCAGGTGGCAGCGGCAGCAGCTCTGACCCGATCCTTGCCGGCAATGGCGCGGGCAAGAACCGGCCATGCCGATCCCGCTTTATGGCTGCGCAGACAGCCCGCATCGGCCACTGCTCGGAGCTCCGGCACGAGTCCTCCTCCCCCCAGTCCCAGGTCGACAGGGCTAGGGCTGGCAAGAGTTTTTTTGTGGCCGCTCTTTTTGCAGCTGCCACTAAGAGAAGGGGCGCGTGAGCTAGGGTTTGTGGGAGTGGCCTCCGCGAGGCCGTTCCGCATGGATGGCAGGTGCGTGTGGGGCATGTTCCCCCCCTTCCCCCTGCCTCGCCTCCTCACCTCGTGCTGTTTGCACGGGAAGCAACAAAAAAGCTTCCACGATTGCTGGAGGCCGCGGCCTGAGCGGCACCAGTGAAGCAGCTGGTTGGCGCTCTGGCAACAGTCCCCCTGCCGCGGGCCAAGGTTTAGGGGCCTCCTGCACCTCAAAAATAATAAGACCCCCCCCGATAATAAGGCCAAGGCCACATTTCGGGGGTCAAAAGAAAATAAGATCCTGTCTTATTTTCGGGGAAACACGGTATGTACAAGTAGTCCTTAACTCGCAACCACAATTGGGACCAGAATTTCTGTCATAAGTCATTGCAATCGTAAATAAAGTTCACCATTTTTATGATCATTTTTATGGTGGGCATTAAGTAAATCACAAGGTCGTTAAGTAAATCACACAGTAATTAAGTGAATCTGTCTTCCCTATGGGCGTTTCTGGCCAGAAATTGGCAAAAAAAGTTGCAAATCACAATCACATAACTGCAGTGCATCGGAAATAGTTTTAAATGCAAGGCAGTTGCCAAGTGCCCAAATTGCAATCACATGACCACAGGGTGGTGCTACGGTCATATGTTGGAGTACAGGTCATTAAGTCACTTTTTCTACAACTGTTACAACTTGGAACCATCGTTAAAAGAACAGTTGCAATGTAAGTCAAGGATTATCTGTATTTGTTTTAAAGATTTTTTTTTAAAAAAAGGTAAAGGAGTCCCTGCAGATTTTACTCCAACTTGCCAACTACAGGGGGCAGTGCTCATCTCCATTTCAAGGCCATTGAATCAGCACTGTCCGAAGACATTTCTGCAGCCATATGGCCAGCATGATGTCACGAAGCACTGTTCCTTCCCACTGAAGTGGTACCTATTTATCTACTCGCATTTGCATGCTTTCGAACTGCTAGGTTGGCAGGAGCTGAGGCAAGGACAGGAGCTCACCCTGTCGTGTGGCACTCGGATCTCAAACCCGGGCTGCCAGCTTTCCAACCAACAAAGCCCAGTGTCTTAACCTCTGAGCCACTGCACCACCTAATATGTTTTAATCCAAATTATACAGTATATGTGGGAGTTGTATACACTCCATTGACTGGAGCGGCCTCTAAGCCCTGTGCAGAAAAATAATAAGACAAGTTTGCTAAGCTGTCAGCACCACGAAAACACTTGAAATCATCAACTTTTCTGGACAACAGTGATTTGCTGACATCATTCCTTCTTTGTTATAATTTTAAACCTTACATCACCAATAAAGACACACAACTTCACCAGGCTGCAAACCATAAAGCTCTGCCATGTTTTTGTCACCGAGTATTAACTCAGCTGGCTGGGGATAATGGGAACTGTAGTCAAACCCCCTCCCCTCGGAAGACACTTGGGAGAAGATGGATATTTATTAAGCTTCTACAAAGCCAAGAATAAGAAAGTGTTAACCTCAGCAGTTTATATATGTAGTCATTTATATGATGTCCAGTTTCCAAATTCAAAGCCGTTTATGATGAATATTATTTTTTTATATAAGTTGATAAACCAAATCAAATAAAAAATGGCAGCTTGGCATCATCCATTAATGACCAAATCTTTGCTGGAAGAGGATTCTCTTCAAAATTTTGAAGAGCTTCTGCTGTTTGAAAAATCAGCCAAGATCCAATCAGCCTTACAAATTAAAACTAAACCAGATCAACACATCATAGGTTTCACTAATAGTCAAAACTAGCTGAACTGAAAGTTTTTATTAAAAAAAACTTCATATAAATAATATTGCAACCAAGTACACGAGGGCATATCAAGATTAAAGAGTTGTACCCCCATACTCAAATTAAACATGTATGTGTAATATAATGTTTAAGACAGCTAGTTTGGTCTAGTGGTTAAGGCATCAGGCTAGAAAGTTGATCCTGAGTTCTAGTCCTACCTTAGCCATGAAAGCCGGCTGGATGACCTTGGGCCAGTCAGTCTCTCTCAGCCCAACTCACCTCACAGGACTGTTGTTGTAGGGAAAATAGGAGGAGGAAGTGTGTGGACATGTTCGCCGTCTTGAGTTATTTGTAAAAAGACAGAATATAAATAAATAAAATAAATATAGAATTGCAATGACAAGGTGGATTATTTGTATACTAAAACAATTCAAAGTTTGGAAACTATTCTTTTCTGAAATAGCTATAAACAATTTTAGACACATCAACTAGACATGGTTTTGTTTTTTTTCCCCTCAAAGTCAAATGTAAAACCAGAGATACCGCTTGTGTATTGAACATGCCTAAAAATCTATGTACTGCACTTTTCCGGTGGATTCGTAGAAACACTTGCTTGAAAAAAGTCTGTACATTGTATTTCTAGTTTCGAGAACCGCTACTTATCTATTTTGCATAGCACTGTTACATCCTGTTAAACTACGTCTTACAAAATTGTGTATTTCTAGAACTGAGAACATCCAGTAGAAAAATTTAATGAAAAATATTATGGAATAGAGTTTGTTTTAGGGAAAAAAATTCATTCTCCTCCCCCCCCCTTTCTTCACTCACTTGCCAAAAAACTGGCATTCAGCTTTAAGACCCCCCTAAAAATATAACTTTGGACTACAGCACACAGATTTTATTTCTCTTTCCCTTCCAGTGCAAAAAAACAAGGCAGTTAACATTGCCAAAAAAATCATGAGTAGTAATTAACAGATAAACTGATTAAAGCATTTGGAACTTTTGTATGCTTTCTTGCATTAGGAACCTGGCAGGGGAAAGGGCTTAGCTTTATCTGTTGAGATCGTAATAGATTAAAAACTAATGCAAACCAAATTTGCATTTTCATACCATACCACGGCATGATTTCCTTAACTATAGTTGACCGTAGGAATTAGGCCTGGTTAAGTTCCTACAATACGCCAGTCCCAAATGGAACAAACCATATTATGGTTTTAACCACAAAATGCCTGTGCTGTGCAAACTCCATCCACGTGGCTATTTTAAGATTCTGCATGTTGTGGGAAGCCAAAAAATCTGGTTGTGTAAACCACAGTAATGTTAACAGTGGATAACAGAGGATAAGCATATTGTGCAACCTTCAGTCTAGTATACTGAGGGAAGCACGTTGCATAAAACCTAACTTTCATGTAATAGTGCAATCGAGGAAGCATTAAGCAATGTAATTGCCCGTCTAGGATTCTGCATGGAACAGACTAGGGATTCCTGCACAAAACAGACTAGGGATTCCTGCCCTAAATTTTAACCAGGATCTCAGCATTTCCCATTCTAGCTAAAACCAAGTAAATCACACTATGGCTTACTGCAATGTTTCTTAAGCTTGGCAACTTTAAGACGTGTGGACTTCAACTCCCAGAATTCCTCAGCCAGCAGGGCTGGCTGAGGAATTCTGGGAGTTGAAGTCCACACGTCTTAAAGTTGCCAAGCTTAAGAAATACTGGCTTATTGTATAGTTTCAACCCTGTCCCCTGGTCACGAGTGGGATTCAGATCTGAATAAAAAAGAGGATCTGCCTATCCAGAAGAGGACAACGGAAGTCCTGTGTCCAACGGAACTCCATTTGCAGTCATGAATAAATATATTCAGGCCTTCTCTTTGGCCTTAATCTCCTTTGGAACAACCTGTCCTGTAGCAACAGACAAATATTCTTCTGGTTGACTCCCCACATGTTCTATCTGGGATACAGCATTTGGAGGATGTCATGTTTGACCCTGCCCCAGTGGATGGCACTATTATTCCAATGTTATTTGGATTTTAATTCCTTTTACAAAATATTACACTACAGGTAGTCCTTGACTTACAACCACAACTGAGCCCAACATTTCCGTTGCTAAGCAAGACAGTTGTTAAGTGAAATTTGCTTCATTTTACAACTTTTCTTGCCACAGTTGTTAAGTGAATCACTGCAGCTGTTAAGTTAGTAACTTGGTTGTTAAGTGAATCTGGCTTCCCCATGGACTGCGCTTGTCAGAAGGTCGCAAAAGGGGATCGCATGACCCTGGGACACTGCAACCGCCATAAATATGAGTCAGTTGCCAAGCGTCTTGAATTTTGATCCCGTGACCATGGGGATGCTGCACACAATCACAAGTGTGAAAATTTTTATTTTGTCAAATTTATTGGCCGCTTAGCTTACCTCAGGGTAAATAAATATGCTCATAAGTCACTTTTTTCAGTGCTGTGTAACTTCGAATGGTTACTAAGCAAATGGATGTTAAGCCGAGGACTACCTGTACTCTGAACCGGCTGGAATGCAGCAGTATGGCTATGTTAATATAACCAATAAAAATCAAGTTTTCTTAGCAGAAAATCAGGCGGCCAGGAAATTCTCCTTTCTACAAGTCACAGAATCTAGCATGTTGGCACAGTAGGACATAACTTGATCCAGACTCGAGATTACAAATGAGAACAAGAGTCAGCCAAGAACCAACGTGCACTGAATCATGTTTTACAAAGTAAACTTTTCCACCCATCTTAGCTGCAGAGAGGCCTGCTCGCTCTCCTCTAAAGCACTCTGGTAATTTTTATTTACTGATAGCCTCTGCTCCAGAGGCAAAAGAACTGTTTGGTGGAGCAGATGGTTATCTTGGCTACTGGACGTCCATTTTTGCAGAAGGGAGCCAAGACTGCACCATCTGGACCAAGGGGAAGACATGTGGTTCATTGGCCACAACTTCCCACATGTCTTTGCATTCAACAAAACACACACACCCTTGTCCAAGGTGAATCAAAGTCACTTTCTCCCTATCTCAGACAGATAAACTGCAAATTAGCCGAGTGAATGTGTTAGAGAGGTCCACATTTGGGTTTCTCTGCCAGCTTCTTGATCCCACTGGCTAACCTATTTACAAAATACCCAATACCCCAAACAAAGAACTAACCACTCTGACAAACAATCAAATAATAAGTAACAGACTTATCAAGCAACTCTAAAAAAGAAAATAACATGCACCAACACCACAGGGCAAGCTATTTGTATGTAAATGGGGAGAAAATCCCACTTCCTTCAAACACTGATGATGTTACCTAGTTGGGTAATGAAATGTCTGCAAGAAAACAACCAAGCTCAAAGAGCACCAAGGTGGGGGGGGGTGGCTATTAATACAAAATTATAGGAGAAATGTGATTTTTCTCTCCAATCACTATCTTCCTAGCCCTATCCCAGGACCAATCTCGACCCAGAAAATAGCCTTAGCATTACAGTGTTTCTAATTCTGATTGGTCAGCTGCTCCAACATCACAGAGCTGAGCAATCCTTACCCCGGAGCGAGAATGAAGATTAAAGCCCACCAAAGTGTTTCTGTCCAGTTGGGGAAATAGTTTTGCTGCCTTTTGCTCCCAAACATAAAGCAAGATACAAATGTAACACACAAACAACAACAAGTCACAATGTGAGACACAGGTTTGCAACCACTTCCAACCAAAATTATTTCCAAATATATTTAATCATCTAATACACCTGCATCAAAGGTTAAAACCAGAACATAAATCATAAAACCAATATTCAAAAACTCAAACTCCCCCCTCCCACCGAAGAATGTACATTGACATGTTGTAGTGCAAAGATTTCCAAACTTGGCAACTTCGTGGACTTCAAATCCCAGAATTCCTCAGTCAGGAAGCCCACTGGTGTATAGTGGATTCATGAATAACTCAGATTGGAGACCTAGGTTCAAATCCTTACCTGGCTAAATAAATCACTTTGGATCCAACAACTAAGCCTGATATGTCCTACAGAATAGTTGTGTAGCTACAATCGGACAGTGATATAAAGTTTTGACCCACCTGGAAGGAAGAAACCTTCGAAAATCTGTACAACACAACCTATTGCTTTGAAAACCTGGAGCACTTAAAGAGCACTATGCTTATAGAAACCAATAGCCAAAGCAGATAAAAAAACAACTATCCAAATCCTGAAACAACTCTGCCCTTCCTGTTTATCAGTCTTAAATGCATCCTCAGTCTGTAAAACGGAATAATTTATAGCATAAAATGATAATAAGCCAAACATAGTACTCTGTTGTAACTATCAAAGTTTGCCTACTTATATGGGCGTCAATGACCTCAATTCTTCTCCCACAATCTGTAAAATGGGAATGGCAGTCAGTTATATTAAAAGCGGGCGGATAGGTGGAAAATTAGAGCGCAGAAAAATTCTGAATATTCACTGTGTAAGAGCAACTGTCTTTTAGAGAGCCTGTCTTTCAGGTGTCTAGAATAGTGGTTACAGCGTGGATTTGACCCTGGCCAACTCAATTCTAAAATAGATTCCTTTGGGCCAGTAACTCTCTTTCAATCAAGTCAACTCAACAGGGTTGATGTGAAGCGTGTACTATGGACATAATAGATGATGAAAAAAATAAACATTTTGCATTAAGCATACATGCCAAGTTTAGCACAGAAGCTTGGTTCACACAGACTACTAAAACACAATGTGGTTTGTTTTGGTTTAATACACACATTATATGAACCTAGCCACTGCAATTTGACACCTAACATGATGCACAAAGCACGCCAGATGCCTCCACAAACCCCGGATTAGCAGAATATATAAACTCAGCAGGCAAATCAACACCCAGAATTTCCTTCTATTATGGCATTATTCTCCATAAAGCCTGGGAAAACAAATAATCACCATTGAGCTGTGTCTACTAGCAGGTGATTAAAATGTGCACATTGAACACACCTGGAGGTTGGGGGAGGCATACCAAAGCACTATTACTTAGCACAGCCCTTCAAACATTGTCAGAAGTGTCTTAAAGGAACCTTGCTCTTTGCACACCCAGAGAGAGAGCAGGCGCATGGTTAAGACTTAATCAAATCTGCCAAATGCAACTGTGTGTGTGTGTGTGTGTGTTTTTTTTTTTACTAAGAGTTCATTTAAAGGAGGAGGGGGGGAACGGAGGGAGATTACCAAAGCAGCAGAACTTGCTCAGCCAAACCGAGGCTTTCCTCTCCTCCCCTCTGCCAACCCCCCTGCATTCACGTCACCGCTGTGCCCTTGCAGGCACATGGCAAAACGGACGGGCTCTCCAAAAGGAAACTGCCTTTCTCAGCCCCAGGCTTGCTTGAGAGAAAGACAGCACCCAGCTGGCGTGGAGAAGGGTGACCTCTACCCGCCACGGAATCCCACTCGCATTTGCACGATGCTTTGGGGAGCAAGAGAAAAGTAGGCCTCGCTGGAGGACCCAGGATCCGCCTCTTTCTAGCCGCCAGAAGGCTGGGCACCAGGATCCTCTTGAAAGAGAAACCAACAAGGTGGTGTGTGACCTTGTTGCAAGGAAGTTTTAGCTTTCTCGCTGCAGAGGTGGCCTGTGGCTTTAAGATGGGGGCAAAAGGCAATTTAACTGCAGTTGGACAGCCGGCAGCATTAGCTGAAAAAGGACCTCAATGGGGTTTTGCAAGGACATCAATCCAAGCACACCGCTCCCTAAAATTATACATTTCAGACACGAATAAGCAGCTTGCAAACGTCTGGGTACCTTTCAAAATGCAATTCTAGCCCATACCTGATACATTGAAAGAACAAACCAGGGAGTGGCCTTTACTCAGAGAAATTAGCATACCTCTGGTGAACTCTAGCATTATACCCACTTCAAAACACAGCCATGCCCATGTGCGTTTCTTCCCAAGTGGAGATGCTTTACATCCAGAAAGTTTTCCAACTCTCATTTCATTCCTCAGTCCTACTATTCATCTCACATCAGGTTGAGTTCCCCATCAACCAGCTTCTGTACATCCCTTGACAAACTCTGCACTACCTGGCCTTTCTCTTCCACACACAACAACCCTGCGGAATAAGCCAACATTAAGTTTACAGTATACCTTACATGGAAGAACCAAGAAAGGGAGGGGGAGCCTTTTATACACAAGCTAAACAGCAAATTATACTCTTTCCTTGATTGGTAACACATGTTCTGAGGCCTCTCCAATATGCCACAGCCTCCCTGCACCAGATTTGTTACAACTCTCAGAATTTGCAAGCCAGGTGGTTTGTTGCCTTAATATACATCTGAAGGCTGATCTGATGGGGAAGGGTTACAGTTCTAAATCTGAATTTTAAGCAAGGAAATCTTGGCTGTTCCCCGCGTTTGAAGGTGTTTTTCAAATGTCTTGAAAAAGCAGGACCAACATGGATCAAACAAACATCAACCTCAGTTCACAAGCCACAACTCCTTAACCGCCTGACAGATTCAGCTTTTGGGTTGTGTGTCTTCCAGAGTTACAGGTAGGCCTTAATAGCCTCCAACTTTCCTCACGGGCAAAGGGGCACCTGCCTAGGGAGAATCTTGAAACTTGTACAGCACCCACAGCACCCCACTTGGGGTGCAAATGCAAAAAAAAAAAAAAAAAAAAAAAAGAACAGAACCGGAGAAAAAAAAAAAAGGGGGGGCAGGTATCCCCCGCCGGAGAAAGTGGCAGGAAGAAACATGTTTGCAGAGGCAGACGCGTCGAAAACGCCATAAAAGTGCAAGTACAAGGCACGTGGAAAGTAAAGGACGGGTAAATGACAAGAGTTGCGGGAGAAGGGGGGTGAGAGGGAAGAACGGAACCGCCGCTACCCCGAGCTCCTCCGGAGCCCTAAGTCGTACACAGAAGGGGCCAACAGCCCCCCGTTTCGCTGCTAGGGAGTGGGGAGCCCCCGTTAGGGCTCCGGGTCCGAGAGAGCCGCTTGAAAGTCGAAGACAAGCAAGGGAGGTCAGATGCAAGCCCGAGGGGAGGGGAGGGGATGGTCGGTCATCGGACCCGGGAGCTGCGTCCTTACCTGCCAATTACTGCACCGCAGAGCAATCATGGGCAGGCTAGTCAAGCATAGCTTCGGGGAGGTGGGCTAGCACAGAGAAGTTAGCAAACATATGCGCGGTTGGAGGGAAGGGAAATCCCCCCCCCGGTTGGGAACAACAGACGGGGGGAGGTTGATACGATCCGCCGGAAGCGGCAGCAACCATTGTCACCCTCACCCACCGCTGCCCACGCCGGTTTACTCTCCGGAAAGCCCCTCCCTCGCAAACTTGGCGCATGAGGACTGGCATCTTAAGCCAGCCAGTCAAATCCGCTACTCACGATGCGTCCGGTGGAGCCGGCTCTCCCAGCTGGTTGCGGCCGCCTCTCCTCGCTGTCCCACCCCCGATGCCGGTGCCAAGCCCCCGTGCGCTACCTCCGTGCCCAGCCCTTCCACCCGCCGCGGGCTTGCTCAATTGTCCCCCCACGTGCTGCCGGACCGGGCCTTTTGGAACGCTGAGACATTCGACCGATATACACAACGCTCTACTCGCCCCGCCCACCGCTCGCTGAGCGTTTCCCTTGGCCCCGCCCCTCCTACCACCGTCTCGGCTGCAGCTCGCGCGAGAAGGCTAAGGAGGCCGCGCCCCCTTCCTCAGCCTGGCGGGGGAGGGGAGGGGAGGGGAGGGAAAGGCTTCGCTGGCGCAGGCGCAGTCAAACAAATCCGTTTCTTCTGTTCGCAACGTAATAGTATACTGTAAAGCAGTGATCGCCAACCTTCGAAACGTTAAAGACTTCAACTCCCAGAATCCCTTAGTTAGCCAGCATGGTTTCCAACCTGCAGCATGGCCGGCTGAGGAATTCTGGGAGTTGAAGTCCATAAGTCTTAAAGTTGGGGATCCTTGCTGTAAAGGGAGGGCCCGCGAACGGGAGTTTTGTTTGTAAACAATCCAACCAGAACAATTTTTTTTGCAAATTCTACTTGTAAATAAATGGAGGAAAGGAGGCCGTTACCACGACGGATCGAATGCTTTTAAAATGCGCTCATGTATTTCTTCATTGCGTAAATGTGCAAGGAATTCGAAGAAGAATTGAGCTGCTTGGATCTTAAAGGATGCATTCACGGGTGGCAGATTGTAACCCATAAGAGAGTTCCTTCGATTCAACTTTTTTTTTAAAAAAATCCCTAAAAATCTCGATTTAAATTTATCCCTTGAAGCATCGAGAAAGGTAGCCATTCTTGCAAACTTCGTAATGACCCGTCGCATTTTATTTTTCACAGAGTATCTGAATTTAGCGTTCTTTGTCGGGTTCTCTTAAAATCAGTTGGGCGGATCGTGGTTGCTAAACATTTTTGGGAAGTCCCCGAACATCTTCCTGCATAGCTGAGGTTTAATTAATTTTATTTTTTATTTGTTTTATTTATTTATTTGTCAAACATGAACAAGATAGCAGGTATAGGTATGAACATAAACATAAACCAAAGAAGTAAGTACAGATAATAGCACTAGCAATAGCACTTAGATTTATATACCGCTTCATAGTGCTTTGCAGCCCTCTCTAAGCGGTTTACAGAGTCAGCATCTTGCCCCCAACAATCTGGGTCCTCATTTTACCGACCTCGGAAGGATGGAAGGCTGAGTCAACCTTGAGCCTGGTGAGATTCGATCTGCTGGCAGCCCAGCAGCAGCAGAAGTAGCCTGCAGTACTGCACTCCAACCACTGTGCCACCGCGGCTCTAATATTTGGATGGAGGAATGTCATGAGAATCCCAGGACTGTTGGCTAAAACAGGGAAGTTGAAACAACATCCTGGTGGGAGGTTCGAGCCAACAGCGTTTGTGGGGATGCCAAGAAAAAGCATGAAGGAGGTCACCAGGAACTGAAATTCACCTTGAAGATGATCTTCTGATACCCATGGAACTTAATCTCCAAGAAATATTCGTCCACCCTACCGTACACAGTGTCACTCTGTGAATGAGATGGGTGGTATCTGAATTTGTCAACTAGATAAGTTTGACTTGTGGACTTCAACTCCAGCAAAGCTGGCTGAGGAATTGTGGGAGTTGAAGTCCACAAGTCTTAAAGTTGCCAAGGTTGGAGACCCCTGGGGTAGAGCATTCCAGGCGTTGACCACTCTATTGCTGAAGTCGTATTTTCTGCAATCGAGTTTGGAGCGGTTTACCTTGTGTTTGTATCAATTGTTTGCCTGTGTATTATTGTGGTTGAAGCTGAAGAAGTCGTTGACAGGTAAAACGTTGTAGGGGACAATTTTGTGTACTATGCTTAGATCGGACCTCAGGCAGCGCAGTTCCAGATTGTCCAAGCCCATTTCAAATCTGGTGGCATAAGGGATTCTATTGTGAGTAGAGTGCTCTTCTCGTGAAATACCTCTGGACCTGCTCAATTGTGTTAATGTCCGATATAGAGTGTGGATTCCAGGCGGATGAGCTGTATTCAAGAATTGGTCTGGCAAAGGTTTTGTATGCCCTAGTTAGCAATACAATGTTACCTGAGAAGAAGCTTCGCAGGATTAGGTTAACAATTCTTAATGCCTTTATGGCAATGCTGTTACAGTGAGCTTTGGGGCTTAGATCGTTTGAGATGAGTACTCCTAGGTCCTTGACAAAGTGAGGGTCGTCTACAAGATCGTTTCCGCCCAATTTGTTTTTGGTGTTCTGATTTTTTTTGCCAATGTGCAGGACAGAGCATTTATTAGTTGAGATTTGGAGTTGCCAAATGCGCGACCATTCTGACACATAGTCAATGTCGCTTTGTAGGACAGCAGCATTGTCAGTGCTGTTAAACAATTTTATGTCACCAGCGAAGAGGACGCAGCTGCTTTTAATATGATCACATAGGTCATTGATGTAAAGCAGAAAGAGTGTGGGTCCTAAAACTCTGCCTTGGGGGACACCGCTGTTAACAGGTGCAGGATTTGATAGGGCGCTCCCTATTTTGACTACTTGTTGCCTGTTTGAAGTTGCTGAGGATGAGAAATACTGGTCTAGAGGATTATTGCAAAGTGTTGTTTTTCTGTGGGTGCTTCCACATTTTGCTTTAATTTGAAACAATTCCAGACCCAAGAGACTACATAATACAGAAGTCTATGTAAATTGCGTCTATTGCTTTATCCTGGTCAAGATGTGTGGTCCAAATGTTTCTACAGTGTAGCAGTTGCAGATTACAGGACAAATTTTTTCTAAAACCAAACTGCTTGTTAGATAGCAGGTTGTTTGTCTCTAAGTGGAGGGTGATGGATTGGTTTATAATTGATTCCATAACTTTACAGATGACGCAACACAGTGAGATTGGTCTGTAATTTTCTACTAGACTAGGGTCTCCCTTTTTAAAGGAAGCAATTTGCTAACATTTGGAAGCCAAAAAACCCTGTGCAAATCTGAAACAGAATAAAATTGTACAAGTCAAAAACAGGCTAATGGCAGATTTAAAGGAAAAGTGTTCTCTTTCTATATGTAGATATCTAGTTTCTACTGTATATGTAGATATCCAGAGAAAAAGAGAGAGATGATAGACAGACAGATATAGATACAGATATAGATAGATAATATATAAAATTTGATAAAAATACAGAGGGGGGAAAACAGGTTTTCACGTATGATAAGCCTCTTCTACTCAACTGTAACTGGTAGTCTTCCACTTACGACCACGGTTGAGGCCAAAATCTTTATTGCTAAGTGACACATTTGTTAAATAGGTTTTGCCCCATTTTATGACCTTCCTTGCCCCAGTTGTTTAGTGAAACACTGCACTTGTTAAATTAGTTACATGGTTGTTAAGTGAATCTGGCTTCCCCAATGACTTTGCTTGTCAGAAGGTCACAAAACGTGATTCCTTGGCCCTGGGACACTGCAACCATCATAAATCTGAGTCAGTTGCCAAGCATCTGAATTTTGATCACAAGACCACGGGGATGCTGCAATGGTCATAAGTGTGAACAATGGTCATAAGTCACTTTTCTCAGTGCTGTTGTAACTTTGAACAGTCACTAAATGAACTGTTGTAAGTCGAGGACTATATGTGTTGCCTTTTCTAAGCACTAAGGAGGGTTCAGCCTTTTGAGATGAAGAAATTGCATCGTTTAATGTGAATCTTGTAAAACCTTTGAACAGGCCACTCTTTCTCACCCTGGCCTACCTTACAGGGTTCTTGGTTGGTGGAGCAGTAGCTCTTGGCCTTTGGGTATGTCTAGGTGGGACATAGAGTGAACCGCTGAATTTTAAACAAGCCTGATCACCAAAGATAAATATATAAGCAGCCTTTTTAGAAAAAGAGGCCCTTTTATGCTTCCATCTGGATTGGACCCTGGTTCTTTGTCAGAGTAATTGGTAGGACCTGAAATGAAAGACTGAGAAACAGATTGTAACCAAGACCAGAAACCCTGCCTCTATTTATCTATGAATCTTGTTTAATTCAAAATCAAATATTCCATAGGCCAGGCTACTTTTGAGTCTGATTTAAACATGCCCGAATTATCAATTGCTGAAGCAGAAAATAGAAACTTGTGAAGACATTGTGCACATGTATCACCTCTCCTGCGGGAGCTGCATTGGCTGCCGATTTGCTTCCAGGTGCAATTCAAGGTGCTGGTTGTCACCTTTAAAGCCCTTCATGGCTTGGGACCAGGTTATCTGAGGGACAGTCTCTTGCTGGTCACATCTACTCGACCCACCAGAGCCGGGAGGCGGGTAATGTTGCGGCTCCCATCCCCGAGGGAGATACACCTGGTGGGACCCAGAAGAAGGGCCTTCTCCGTGGTGGCTCCCTCTCTCTGGAACATCATTCCCCCAGAGATTAGCATGGCCCCCACTCTAACACTCTTCCGGAAGGCGCTGAAGACCTGGTTCTGCCAGCAGGCCTGGGGAACCCAGAGCGGGATGGAGCCCATTAAATGGCTCGTGTGATCGGCTGTCGCCGGGGCGGGGGGTGGGAGGTGGGTGATTTTGTGATATTGTACTATATTAATTTGTTTGTTTCGTTTTATTTGATTCTTTTTGTTAGTTTTTATTGTTTTAAATGTTGTCTTTTATTCTGTAAGCCGCCTTGAGTCGCCATGGGCAAATAGGCGGCAATATAAATTTTATATACAGCTTGAAAATTAATGAGTAGTTACGATCGGCCTCTCCTCTCCCCTTCTCTCCCTCAGGCTTGCCCCAAAGAAGCCTCTCCTATCTTATCCTCTCCCTAAGGCTGGCCCCATTGATCCTCTCCTCTCCCCTTCTCTCCCTCAGGCTTGCCCCACAGAGGCTTCATTCAACAACCAAGTTGCAAGTCCCAATTGTGGCCACTAAACAAGGACTACTTGGACATTTTTTCTTTTCAACGTTTCGTTAGGTTGGAAGGAATAACGAGGTAAGGAAAGCTAGATGAACTGGGATCTTCATCAAATTCTTTCCGGCCCCAAATACAGGTAGACTTGGCTTACAACTACAATTGAGCCCAAAACTTCTGATACTAAGCAGGACAGCTGTTAAGTGAGTTTTGCCCCATTTTACGACCTTTCTTGCCACAAATGTTAAGTGACTCACTGCAATTGTTAACTTAGTAACACGGTTGTTAAATGAATGGCCTCCCCATTGACTTTGCTTGTAGGAAGGTCGTAAAAGGTGATCACATGACCCTGGGATACTGCAACCGTCATAAATACATGCCAGTTGCCCAAATTTTCATCATGTGATCATGGGGATGCTGCAATGGTCGTGTGAAAAATGTCACTTTTTTCAGTGCTGTTGTGACTTTAAATGGTCACTAAATGAATGGTTGTAAGTCAAGGTCTTTTTTTTTTTTTTACTCTTGAGTCCCATGGCCAGGAGACAGGGTGGTGATCCAAGCTATTCTCATCTGCTGTCCCATTAAAAAAACGCATTGAAGAATTTTTTCACAATGTTTTTTTCTCCACAGCCACCATCCTGGCCAGGCCAATTTTGGTACTCTGTTAAATTAAATTGAACAAAATAATATTTAATCAAAACACTCTTCAAGGTTTTCTGGCTGGGTTAATTTTTCAACCTATGTTATTTCCCTGACTTTTAAAATACCATTGATGCAAATAAGGGTGCCATTGTGAATCTGGCAGCTAACAGCATAAACAGAATTAGCTTATTGTGTTTCACCTTAAAAAGTTGTCAGTACACATTAGTAATCAAATGGCTAGAGGTAGAAACTGGTACCAATTTGATAATAAGTCCTCCAACACAACTGAGAAATACTTTGGCTGATATATTATAATTTTAAAGGCATATACAGGTAGTCCTCAACATATAACAGTTCATTTAGTGACCGTTCAAAGTTACAACGGCAATGAAAAAAGTGACTTATGACAGTTTTTCACACTTATGACCATTGCAGCATCCTCATGGACATGTGATCAAAATTCGGATGGTTGGCAACTATAGTTACGACAGTTGCTCTGTCTGGGGGTCAGGTGATCGCCTTTTGCGACCTTCTGACAAGCAAAATCAATGGGGAAGCCAGATTCACTTAACAACCGTGTTACTAACTTAAACAACTGCAATTATTCACTTAACAACTGTGGCAAGAAAGGTCGTAAAATGCGGCAAAACTTGCTTAACAAATGTCTCACTTAGCAACATAAATTTTGGGCTTAATTGTGGTTGTAAGTTGAGGACTACCTTTACAGTGGTGCTGTGGATGATTTAATGCAGTGTCTCTCAACCTTGGCAGCTTTAAGATGTGTGGACTTCAACTCCCAGAATTCCCCAGCCAGCCTTGAATTCTGGGAGTTGAAGTCCACACATCTTAAAGCTGCCAAGGTTGAGAAACACTGATTTAATGGTCAATTCTTGATGACTTGCTGAAATAGATTTTAAATGAATTTCTATACCATCAGGATGACTTAATGCAATCACATTCCAAATCTCTTCCCATACTTTTAAAAGATTTTCAAGGCAGCCAAATGCATTTGATATTACAATTTGTTAAATCTTGAGGAAGGTTCTTTTCAGTTTTAAGAGGGTAGAGGCCCAACATCATACGTTTGGTTAAGGTGGCAGCAGTCCTCAACTGGAGACAATTCCTGGGTTCAGGAGGTTTTATTACAAAAGGTTTATGGAATATAAACACATGGCCGATAGTCCTTGACTACAATTGAACCCAAAATTTCTGTTACTGAGACATTTGTTAAGTGAGTTTTGCCCCATTTTATGACCCTTCTTGCCACAGCTGTTAAGTGCATTACTGCAGTTGTTAGTAACATGGTTGTTAAGTGAATCTGGCTTCCCCAATGACTTTGCTTGTCAGAAGGCCGCAAAAACACTGCAACTGATATAAATATGAGTCAGTTGCCATGCATCTGAATTTTGATCACGTGACCATAGGGCTCATAAATGTGAAAAATGGTCCTAAATCACTTTTTTTAGTGCTGTTGTAACTTCAAACAGTCACTAAATGAACTGTTGTAAGTCAAGGACTACCTGTAGTACAAATTTGAAGTCCTGGTCTCTTTTGCTCAAGGTAAGTAGTTCATTTTCCCTCAGTATCTCTTAGATAAATATGTAATAGCTGCTCTGTTTCCTACTTTGCTTAATTTATCTATGCCTAAAGTACTACAGTACTGTATGTCTTATTTTTACAGCTTTTTCTTTTGTATAGCTCTATACCAGTATTTCTCAACCTTAACAACTTTAAGATATGTGGACTTCAACTCCCAGAATTCCTCAGCATGGGAGAGAATTCTGGGAGTTGAAATCCACACATCTTAAAAGTCGTTGAGGTTGAGAAACACTGGCATAGAGCTATACAAAAGAAAAAGCTGTAAAACTTTAACTTGCCAAGTTTGGGAAACGCTGCTCTATGCCCTATTTTATAATACTGACTCTCCCTCAGAGAGGGCCTCTGGGCCACGTACAATATAATCAATATATAAACAATTTATAAAATTAACATTAAAATATTAAAATTAATTTAGGATTATTATTTTTTTTAATTATAAAATTAACATTATTAAATTTCAAAAAGGTTAAAAAAAAATCAAAGATGGCCATTTAGTAATAGTTCATACAGGTGGGAGGGGCAGTTCTTATATGTCCAGCTAGCCCCAAGATTGTGTAGTCCTCTGTGCCCCCCTCCACAAGACTGCACAGCCAAGTTCTAACCCCTTTGCAGAAGGTCAGGAGAGTGGGGGCCAGCCTCACCTCTGGGAGCAAGATAGTCCATAATGGAAGGACAATGGCAGAGAAGACCCTTCCTAGACCCTGCCAGTCTGAATGTTTTGACCAACGGAGTGGGCAGCATCCCTTTCCTGCCTGATTGAGTGGGATGGGCTGATATCATGGGGCAAAGCCAGTTCCATAAGTAGCTTGGTCCTATGCCATATAGGGCTGTATACGTGATAACCAACACCTTGAATTGGATGCGGAAGCAAACTGTCACCCAGTGCGTTTCGTGGAGCAAAGATGTTACAGGTAGTCCTTGACTTACAACCATTCGTTTAGAAACCGTTCGAGTTACAATAGCACTAAAAAAATGACCTATGACCGTTTTTCCCACGACCTTTGCAGCATCCCCATGGTCACCAGATCAAAATTTGGATGTTTGGCAGCTGGTTTATATTTATGATACTGTAGTTGCAGTCTCCTGGGGTCATGGAATCATGCTTTGTGACCTTCTGACAAGCAAGGTCAAATGGGGAAGCCAAATTCACTTAACAACCGTGTTACTAACTTAACAACTGCGGTGATTCACTTGACAATGGCAAGAAAAGTTGTAAAATGGGGCAAAACCCACTTAACAGTTTTCTCGCTTAGCAACAGAAATTTTGCCCTAAATTGTGGTAGTAAGTTGAGAACTACCTGTATATGTGCACTTTTTTGGGTGCCCAATATGGCTCGCAAAGCTGCTTTATGCACCTGCTGAAGCTTCCGGATACTTTTCAAGGGTAGCCCCATGTAGGGCTCATTGCAATAGTCCAAAAGGCAAAAGGCCCTCCTGGCCATGACTTCAAGCAGGGGCCAGGAGTCCAAGAGGACCCCAAAGTTACACACCAGATCTATCTGGGTAGTGCAACCCCATCCAAGGCCAAAGATGATAAACTCCTGGATACAGAGGGGCCCACCCACACCCACTCCATCTCACCAGAGTTCAGTTGAAGTCTGCTGTTCCTCATCCAGACGCCCACAGTCTCCAGGCACCTCAAAAGGATCTCCACTGCATCACTCACTTCATCCAGGATAGAGATACTGTATATAGCTGGGTATCATCAGCATTTTGGTGATATTTGGCCCGTGGTGATGGATGATCCCATCCAGCAGTACATGTTAAAAAGGAGCAAAGAGAGCACCGAATCTGTGGCACCCGACAAAACGGGCCATGAGCTCGACCTCTCGCTCCCCATTAACACTGATTGGGACCGGCCTCGGAGGAAGGAGTTGAACCAGCACAAAACTGTGCCCCCCCCAACTCTCTAAGTTTGCCCCAAAGGACACCATGGTTGATGGTATCGAAAGCCGCTGAGACGTCAAGGAGAGCAATGATGGATGCACCACTTCCATCCTGTTCCCACCAGAGACCATCCGTGAGTGAGAACAATCAGTTTCAATCCCGTATCATCCAGGCCTGAAACCTGACTGAAAAAGGTCCAGATAATCTCAAAGGTGTTTTTTTTCCCAAAAGGCAACTGAACGTTGTCTTTTTTCCCCTTTTAAAACGTTTCACTTCTTATCCAAGAAGCTTCTTCAGTTCTTTTTTTTATCATAAATTTTTTATTTTTATTCCCATACAGACATTTCACATATTTATCATTTCATTCTTCATTTCATTCTTTTACAAAATCTTACACATATATTCTATATTTATCTTATTGCTTTATTAGTTCAAGGTTAGCACTTAGATTTATATACCGCTTCATAGTGCTTTACAGCACTCTCTAAGCGGTTTACAAAGTCAGCATATTGCCCCCAACAACCTGGGTCCTCATTTTACCGACCTCGGAAGGATGGAAGGCTGAGTCAACCTTGAGCCTGGTGAGATTTGATCTGCCAAACTGCTGGCAGCCGGTGATCAGCAGAAGTAGCCTGCAATACTGCACTCCAACCACTGCGCCACCTCGGCTCGGTTGCTTTTTTACCATCCTCCCTTCCTATCTCATACAGTCCTTCCTTTCCTTTCTTCTTCCCTTCCCTTCCCTTCCTCCTTCTCCTTCTACCTACTTCCCTTCCCTCTCTCCTTTTCCTCTTCCCTACTTCCCCTCCTGCCCTCTCTCTTAACTCTCTTCTCCCCTCTTTTCTTCTCTCCTCCTCCTCTTCCTTTCTTCCTTCTTCTTCTCCTCTCCTCCCTTCCTCCTTCCTTTGCTGTACTTTCTCCATTTTTCTGGGATGGTATTCCAGCAACCTTGAATTCTTTTACACAATCTTACATTTTTCATATTTATTCCATATATATTCCTTTAACCTATTTCTTCTATCTTTGTGTTTTTTTCTATTAATACCATCAAATTTAAAATTTTCTTTCCCCCCCCCCACTTCCCTATCCCCTCATCTCTTTCAAGTGTTACATCTGGGTTACATCATTCACTTATATAGAAATAAGTTAAAGGAATGTATTTGAAATAAAGTTGAGAATAGAAAAGTTTGCAAATGAATTCGGGATTGCCGGAATACCATCCCAGAGAAAGGAAGAAAGTACAGCAAAGAAAGGGAAAGGTGGGGAGTGGAAGAAGGAGAAAGGAAGAAGAGGAGGGAAGAGAGGGGGGAGAGCGGTATGAATGTAATCTATGAGATGGCTGATGGAAACCTTGCCAGATCTTAGAACTGGAGGGTTATTTAATGGAGGCAGCTTTGTTTGCCTGTCAAAGATTGTAGATTCTTCCAATAAAATGGATCAAGTGGCTGCCTGATCTCTTGCTAGGAGCTTGGGGGAGACATAGCGATTGTCCAATTCTCACAAATGCTGAGCTTGGCTGTCCATCATCTGCTCTGCTGTAAGGCACCTTCTGATGGCTTCACCTGCCCTGCAGGAGGCGAGCAACCCTTGTCTGGCATCTCTTCTGTGTTTCTCACGAAATAATCAATTGTCCAATAGACAATTCAGTCTATTTATTTACTTCTGGATTTACATCCTGCCTTTGGGACTGGAAGGTGGGCACAGGACTTCCCATTTCCCCCCACAATATCTAGATCTAGGAAGTGGGCTGGGCTGAGAGAGGGTCTCCATGGCTGAGGGGAGACTAGAAGCTTAGTTTGTCCCTCTCTTAGTCCAACGCTTTCACCACTACACCAAGCTGGCTCTCGGGCTAAGTGAGGGGAACTGGCCCAAAGTCACTCAGGGGGTTTCCATGGAGTGGGGACTAGAACTTGTGTCTCCTCACTCCTAGTCCAACATCTTCACACATCATCACTGAGGATACATGTTAGCTGCCCAGAGTCCCTCGGGAGTTGGGCGGCATAGAAATCTATAATTTATATAAATAAATAAATAAATAAATAAATATTTTCTTTATATGCTGTTGCCATGGTTATCTTATAATTTCTTTCCTACATTTGTTGCCATTTATCCAATTCTATTGTACAACCAAAATTCCTCATCCAAATTATCATTGTTTCTTTTACCACTTCTTCCTCTAATTCAGCTTGTAACAAATAATTATATAATTTCTTAATCATTTTTTCACAATTCCTTGTCATTATCTCATCTAATTCCTATATTCCCATCATAAATCCATCTTGTTTTTATATCTTTTTTATATCTTGATTGTATTTGCAAATGTGTAAACCAGTCTGTCTTA
>QLTV01002258.1:25092-38957 GCA_003457575.1 Thermophis baileyi
AGAGAGAGAGAGAGAGAGAGAGAGAGAGAGAGAGAGAAAGAGAGAGAGAGAGAGATGTACACAGGGAGAGAGAGCGATGTACATGACACCCTTTTTCTCATTGATCCCACAACAACCTTGCGAGGTGGAACAGGCTGAGCATGAGAGACTGGTTCAAATTCCCCTAATGAGCTTTTGTGGTTGCGAGAGGATCTCCCTGTTCTAGACCAACACCTTGACAAGTTCACTGCAGGGCTCTGGCTTGGATCATACCCCACCTTCTCAGGGCTCTGTCTTTAATGCAGGGGGAAAGCATGATGCTGGGGCCAAACTTCCTGTTCAAGCCCATAACTGTTGACCTTGGTGCAACAGGCCAATTGAAAGTTTGCGAAGCACGCTATAAGGTGCTTAAAGTGTATACGCCGAGAGATTTTGTAATATTAATCTCTTATTGGGTTCTATTGTTCTTCTGCAACAATAGAAAGATGGCTGGGTCTGGAGCTAAAGGTGCCCTCCCAGGTTTCTGTATCGTTGTTGCATTAACTTCTTACAGCTAGCAAAGGAGACCCATAGACTCCTGTGAATCTACAGTCTATTTTTCCCCCCTTCTGCAATCTGTTGCCTGCCACATAAGTTGGTTGTTATGTAGATATCCCATACAGAGAAGCTGTGGTGATGTCGTTCTCTAAGGCAATGCTTCTTAACCTTAGCAGGTCGAAGATGTGTGGACTTCAACTCCCAGAATTCCCCAGCCAGAACTGGCTGAGGAATTCTGGGAGTTGAAGTCCACACATCTTCGACCTGCTAAGGCTGAGAAACACCCTTCCGAGGTGTATAGAGAGGTGTGCATGATGATGTGCAAAGGCAGTGCGTTTCCTGCTTGTCGACTGGAATGTTTTACTTGTTAAATGTATAATAAGAATGACAACCCATGGACTCCCTTCCTAGGAGTCATCCAGCTGGGGGTGATTTTTGATAGGGAAAATGCCAAGGCCATAATAGGGACTCTTGCAGAGATACAACAGGACAACTCTTCCAATGCAGAGCTAATTTATTGTCTTGTCCTTTTCTGCCATCAAACAGAATGATGCTCTTACATCCATGCACATAAGAGGTACAGTGGGCTGAATAAACTGTTTCTTATTCAGGTTGGTTGGAATTTCAGATTATGAATCTACAAAGAGATTCACCAGGCTCGCTCCCTCTTCTATGGGTGTCTAGTCTACTACCCGATATCTGGGTTCACGCCACTGGTGAATTCTAAACCCAGTTTAACAAAATCTGATTGCTGGGTTTGATCGAATATGTAGTTCTTATCCTGAGTTGAGGTGATGGTTTGGTTCATGTAACTTGCTAGGACGATACCCATAACAGCTGGATGCAATTGGCCAACCGTGCTATACCGTGTTGTATAAAGCACAGTGATTGTTTCTATCAAGTGTTAGAAAGGCCGGCTGTGTTTTAAATAAGGCTAGTTGAAAGACCAGCACGCTGGCTGGGGAATTCTGGGAGTTGAAGTCCACATGTTGCAAAGTTGCCAACGTTGAGAAAAACTGGTTTAGTGGATGCATTTACACCACTACCTGTCAGTGATTTGGACCATTGTGCAATCCATACAACGGATTAATTCACTAATCGAATGATATAACATAGGAGTGGTATCACTTTCTCTGATTTAAGAAAGGAGGAAAAACCATCCATTTTGATTCCACTGGATTCTCACCATTCTCAATTGGTGTTAGCTCCCTCCTGACAGGGGTAGTGACCACACTTCAAGGTGTGGTCAAAAAAATCAAGATGGTGGTGACAATAGTGTGATCACTGCGGGGATTGTACCATTGGAGTCTCTGACTTTTTTTGACTACCCCATCAAGAGAAGTCTACAGCAGAATTTCAAAGCATACCTTTGACACCAAAGCATACCTTTGACACCAAGGCATCCAAGACCGCATAGCACAGTCTAGAGTCCTTGAGTTTTGCACACAACAGCTTATATCAGTGTTTTTCAAACTTTAAGATGTATGGACTTCAACTCCCAGAATTCCCTGGTGAACTTGCTGACTGGGGAATTCTGGGAGTTGAAGTCCATACATCTTACAGTTGCCAAGTTTGAAAAATAATGGTTTCCATACTTGCCATTCATTCACATAACAAATTTCCTAGAAATGGGAGGGGTAATGACACCTAAATAACCCACCTGATCATTTGCCCTCATTTTATATGACTCCTGTCTCATAAAAACCAAAGAACTCAAGACAGCCATCTAGAGACCATCCAGTAAAAATCTATCCAGTAAAAATCCATCAAGTAAAAATCCATCAAGTAAAAATCCAGTAAAAATCTTTTTACTGTAAAGATCCAATAAAAATCTTCAGGCTTAGGCTTAGGCTTCAGACAATTCTTAAAGAAACCCACTAAAACATAAGTCCCAAGATTTACTGAGATATACCGGTATCTGTAACAAATATGAACAGAAATGGTAACACAAAAGCTGTCCCTTTTGGTGGATGGATATATGGACTTTAAGCTTTTTTTTTGTGTGTGGAACTATATTTATACGGTATTTGATAAATTTATTATTTTTACATTTATTTTTAGAGTTATCTTTATTACGTAGTACTGTATTTACTATCACCCATAACAGGTGGAAATAAATCTGTAATTTATAGTAGATCATATCTTCTTGTTCTATTGTGAATCTTGGGAGAGAAAGTATAAAAATGCTACAGACGAATAAATGTTAATTATATATTGATACTGCAAATACAACGTAATTTATTTTGATAACTACACAGAGAAGCAAGTATGTGTCTGTATATGTGTTTGTGTATTTAAAGGGAACAAAACATCTATATGTGAATCTCAAAAATAGCAGACCATAATTGCTATCTCCTGGAATATTTTTAGAAGGATTGTCTTTTGTGAATTGTGGTGGCTTAGACAATTGCAGGACCGTATTTTAATTCTACTTACTTGATTAAGAATAGAGATTTGGTAGAATTTTCGGTTTTTTAAAAAAAGGATAAAGGGCTAGATCAGAGTTGGTGTGTGGAAGATATGAAAAAAAGAACAGATGTCCAAGCAGAAAGTGATCAATAGGAAGACAAGAAGAACAGATTGGAGAAAAAGAGAAGAAGGAGGAAAGAAAAATCTTTCAGCACACACACACACACATATATACCAGCCAGGCTTTCCTGAAGTAATTTATGTAGAAGCAATCCACATCGATTCTAGCGGAATTTATTTAACTGCTGTGGTGAAGAGGTGGTGGGAGAGAGCAAGCAAGCGTTATGCCTTGCTGTTAACCACGTTTGGCTAATCGGGAGTTGGGAGTTCGTAGGCCGCAGTGTCAGTGAGCCAATCTGACGCGAGGCAATATATAAAAAGCGGTTCTTTAGAAATGAGGTGGGGCCATTGATTTAACTGGGAGGCTCCGTGTGTGTGTGTGTGTGTGTGTGTAGGAAGGGAGGGAGAGAGGGAAGAGAAGGAGGGAAGAAAAAGAAAAAAGAAAGGAATCAGGGAGGAAAGATAAAAGAAAAAGAGGAAGGGAGGGAGAGGAGAGGAGAAAGATAGGAAGGGTGGGAGGAAGAAAAGAAGAAAAGAGAAGGAAATGGGGGGAAGGAGGGAGGGAAAAGAAAAGAAGAAAAGAAAAGAAAAGAAAAGAAAAGAAAAGAAAAGAAAAGAAAAGAGGGTTGGTTACGGAAAAAGAAATAAGAGATAATAGAAAAGATGGGGAAAAGTTACGAAAGGGTGAAGAGAATGGATATATAGATGAAAAAGAAAGAGAGGAAAAGAAAAAGGGAAGGAAGGAAGGAAGGAAGGAAGGAAGGAAGGAAGGAAAGAAGGAAAGAAGGAAAGAAGGAAAGAAAGGGAGGGAGGGACTCCCCGCCATTCCTTCTCCCCCTGTTTTCCTCTCTTCCCTCCTTTAGAAACGCGCGTGGCTCTCCTGAGAGTCCACGAGGCACCACCAGCGGCGCGCCGAGCTGAGCCCGGACCGGCGGAGACTTGGGCGGCGGGGCGCGCTAGGCCGGTGGCGCTTCTTCGGACCGGCCTGCCTTTGCTTCCAGGTGTCTCGCGCGGATTATTTATGGGGGCGAAGGCAGCGTCTTCCCTCGGCCTCCGTGTCGAGCGCGATGCCGGTGGGGTTTAATTAGGGCGGGCGAGTGGCATCTTTTAGTTCCAGTCGATGCCCTATTGAAAAGCCGTTAATAGCATGCAAATTGTCCCCCAGCCTTTACAAGGTTCTGGTAAATAAAGATTTAAACACTCGCCACAATTGGCTCTTTAAGTACCCCCGTTGTTCACTCTAATTGACCGTCCTGTTTTATTTCCGATGCTGCTAAATAAATAATAATTTAAAAGGTGGAGAGGAAAGGGGGGGGAGGGGGACCCACAGCAACCAGGAGGAAAGTGGAGCCGCTCATGATCCAAAGAGACCTTGAAGAACTCGAGGCGACAGAAGGATTTTGAACACTCTCGCCCACACACGGACTCCCCGAGTTTCTGCGTGGCTTCAAGAAATCACCCTGACCGCTTTATTCTTGAGTAGTCGCGATCCTAAGTATTGGGAGAATTAGATATACGGCTCACCCACTCCGAGGCATTAAGAAAAAAAATAGGGGGCGGGGGGGAGGAATTGCATAGGTTTAAAAAGGATTACGTCCACCCTGCTTTTTTTAATATCAGGCCTGGGAGCAAGCAAATCCGAATACCGTATTATTTCTGTATTTGTCTTTGGATATCAATACAGTTTCGTCTTGCAATCTCTAGTTCCTTAGGGCATTGTTTTCTCGGCCAAGAATCACGATTTGAAGCGAAGGATCGGAGTCGGGGTTAAAAAACAAAGAACCAACCAACCCCAAATTTGATTTCATCCGCATCAATTAAAATCAAGTAGAGAAAACAAGCAAGCTTGCCAGTCAAGGTTTATTCGTGGTGAAAACATTGCAACTCCGTGATACCATAATTTGGGGAAAGTTTGGGAGAGGAGTCTCCCTTCCTCCTCCCCCCCCCCCGAATTTTGCACTTTTGAAGGATGGGGCTTAACAGAGGAAGGACCGCGATTCTTAGCTCGCTTTCCGGGAAGATCCTCGTGACTCGGTCAGATTTACTAGGAAGCAAAAACTGGTTTGTTGTATCATTTGCAAGCCAATTCGGACTCCAAGACAGTTTTCACCCGCGCAAACTGGCAGCTCCTCCTTTGATATCCGAGGTTTCGTTTTCCCAGCCGGTTACTTGGGCGCAAATAAAGGAAGCGGACTTGATTTCCAAGAGGAAAATCCGAGCCACGTGCGCAGCTCCACTCTACAGCAAGGCGTTTGGATGAAGAAGCCAAAGAAAAAGTGCCCACTTTTCTTAAAAACCTTATTTCCCCTTCCCCGCCCGTCTCATTTTTCTTTCTTTCTTTCTTTCTTTCTTTCTTTCTTTCTTTCTTTCTTTCTTTCTTTCTTTCTTTCTTTCTTTCCTTCTTTCCTTCTTTCCTTCTTTCTCTCTCTCTCTCTCTCTCTCTCTCTCACACACACACACACACACACAAATATGTTTCTGAATTTGTCTGGGTCTTACCTACCTCGCGGTGCTATAGGTATCTAATTTTAATTGGAGGAATGGTTGGAAAACTGAACGACTGAAGCGAAACGAAAGCAAACCGGGCAATCACTGATTAACAAAGCAATTTTTAAATATTTTAAACAGCGAATTAAGCTCTGATTTCCTAGATGTGTGTGCCGACGTTTTTCTCGACTCTTAAGGAAATTTCTCTGGATAGCGTTTTAAGAAACCTGACATGTTTTGAAGTTACATTCAACAAACAAAGAATAAATACGAAATAAAACTGAAGCAAAATATCCATCCATCCATCCATCCATCCATCCATCCATCCTTCCTTCCTTCCTTCCTTCCTTCCTTCCTTCCTTCCTTCCTTCCTTCCTTCCTTCCTTCCTTCCTTCCTTCCTTCCTTCCAGTTTCCCCATCCAGCTTCCCTTCCTTGCGGTCTCTAAAGGGAAATATCGGAGGCCTATAAACCTGGTTCCAATTCCTCCCCAGATGGAAGAGAAGTTGGCCGCATCTGAGATGCCAGGCATTTCTTAGTCACCCCAGTCCTGCAAATGCAACTCCCTTCCGATGACCAAATGCGAAGCCAGATTCTTAGGGATGCTTCGTAGAGAATTCTTGTTTTGGAAACCCATTTGAAAAGGGTTCTGACTGGTGCCAGCCTGCAAAAATAGATATTTCTGAAAAGGATGAAGCAACCCCCTCCTATTATTCCCCTTCTTTTCTTCTTCGTAGTAGACCCATTGGGGAAGTCAAATCTAATGTATTTTATAGTTTAATTAAATTTTTATTTTGTTTTGTTTTATCTCCCTCCTCCTCTCTCTCCCTTTCACTCCCAACCAGCCTACCTCCCTCTTTCTTTCTTTCTTTCTTTCTCTTTCTCTCTTTCTCTCTTTCTCTCTTTCTCTTTCTCTCTTTTCCTTCCTTCCTTCCTTCCTTCCACCAGCTTTCCCAGCCTCCCCTCAGTTTGCAGCCCTCTTTCTCCATCCTCTCCCCACAACTACCTATTAGGGACTTGCCTCCAGAAGATACCACTGACCTGGGGCCCCACCACTTGGATGAGCCAAAAGATCTCAAAATGCAGAGCCCTCCTTCCTTCGTCCCACCCAGAAAGAATTTCAAAGGCCACCCCCGATCTCAGTCTGCTCCCAAATAAATGCATTTAGGACCGGAGGAAAAGATGTCACGAGGCGGGAAGGGTGTCCTTTTCCGGAAGAAAGCCAAGTTTAAAAAAACTGACTTTTAAAACACTTTCATTTTTTTAAAAAAAATATACCCTCCCACCCACAGCCGCTGCCACCAAAAACACATATCCACACACGTTCAGTCAACGCAGTGACTGAGCCACAAACTAGCCCGTTGGGTGAACCCAGCGTATATCCACCCCATTTATCCACCCAGAAAATTGGGTTAATTGAATAAGTCACGGTTAAATTAAGCATGACGTGCGAACAGAGGCTTCTCGGTACGTTTCTGTACTAGGCACGCTTTCCCGGGCTTAGGCCTCTTGAAGGCGACGGGAGTGAATTTTAAGCAGAGCGACCCGGGCTCGGATAGTTCCTCGGGGGTGGTGGTGTTCTTCTTCAACCCCCCCACCACCACCACCCCCCAAGAAAAAAATGGGGCTTTCTTGGGGCGGAAGTGTCCGAGATTGCTGAGAATCTCGGCAGCCCCTTTTTCTGCTCAGCGAGATGCATATTACACCCGGCGTCCACAATCTCCTCTAAGGATCTGTGGAGCGGGGCGATCTTATAGGCTAAAAACCAGCAGGGTTACATTCACACAGTCTGTTGATTCGGTGCGATCAGAAGTTATTCATTTTCAGGCACCTCCGCCTTATTGCGTAAGTAGTATGAGACGCCGCTACTTTATTTACCTGGAGTCCCCATTCTCTATTTGTGTTGTTGTTTTGGGTGGTGGCTTTAATTGTCACAACCGCCCAGCGTCTCTGGTTTGCGTTTGCGTTTGGGGTGGGGGAAAGATATATATCCCATAAATTGAATGAATAAATACTAACTTTCCCTATAGTGATTGTGGGAAAGCCGCCTTACTTACTACAAGCCTACACAGGCCTGACTGCTCAGGAGTGAAGTCCGCGGACTTTCATAGGACTTGCTGTGATCAGGAAATGCGAACGGAATTGCAGAGCGAAGGCCGCGAGAAAGCAACGCCGATTAATATAATACTGAGTTGAAACGTATTTGAACGTTAGTAATAACATTGAGTTCATTGCCTTGAAAATGCAGGAAGTAAAATACTACCAGTTGATGTGACAGTTCATCACGGTTGCTACTACCATACTACGAACGGCTACTACTGTCACTAATAGAAACTGTATATATTCCTAGCAGCTCAGTCCTATACGCGCTTAAGCAGCGGTAAATCAGACGGCGATTGAATTGGGTTAGCGCCCGGCTAAGGTTTCATTCGATTGGCGTTTATCGCTTATTTACTTGGGACTAAATGCCAATTAAATCGCAGATAGGATCGAGGGAGCCGTGGCCGGAGGATGGGGCACTGGATGTTAAAATGAAAAGAAAGCAAGATAGATCTGTGGAGCATTTGAAATTCACTGGGAATTCGGTAATACATCTTTTGAAAACATCATCATAATGTTAAAAACCAGAAAGCGTCCGGTAACACTTTTTAAGACCAGCAAATTTCATTATAAGGCAATATAACCGGTATAAACCTTACAGCTTATAATGAAGTGTTTCCTCTTGACAGGATGTTTTCTGATTTTTGGCTACCGTGGAGGAACAAAACTCTCCTACAGGCCTGCAATAATGTTTAGGGTTCGGGAGACGAGGATTTGCGGTTTAAAAAAAACAAACCGAAAATGAAAAGGGAGTTCTTAAAAAAATAACTTCGTGAAGACAAAGTAATATCCTAATCTATTGCAGGGTACAGGGATAAAATGAACACCTGTTCAGTACTTGGTGGACTGCGGGTAGCAGACAATCACAGATAAGATTAAGGGTAGTTTTTTATTGTTTTTAAACTCCCAATTTCAGCAGGCCGGCACGGGGGCCAAAGTATTTGTGAATGAATAAAGATCTTGTGCATATGTTAAACTCTTCTCTTTTTTCCCCATCCGACCAAAACATGGAAGGAGTCATTCTTCCAGACCCTCATCGGCAGCGGCTGTCGCTGGTCGCCAGGGATTTACTCCCGAGTAGTAGTAGGAAAGCCAGCTCCACTGGGGCTGTTCTTTTTCGACGCCTCCCTCCCTCCCGGGGAGAAATCCGGCTTGGGCCACCGGCTCCGCAGGCGAGTTGTATTACAAGATCCTAGATCTGTTGAAGGGATTCTGGCATCATTCTCAGAGTGAGCGTGTATTCCAGAGGGCCCAAGTTGTGAGGGGAAAAAATAGAAAGAAAAGATAAGGGGAAGAAAGGAAAGGAAAGGAAAGGAAAGGAAAGGAAAGGAAAAAAGGAAAGGAGAGGAGAGGAAAGGAAAGAAGAGGAGAGGAAAGGAAAGGAAAGGAAAGAAGTGGAGAGGAAAGAAGGAACAGGAAAGGAAAGAAGAAAGAAAGAAGAAAGAGAGAGAGAAAGAAAAACAAAAAAGAAGGCAGAGAAAGAAAGAAAAAAAGAAAAAGAAAGAAAGGAAGAAAGGAAGAAAGAAAGAAAGAGAGAGAGAGAGAAAGAGAGAAAGACATAAAAAAGAAGGCAAGCAAAGAAAGAAAGAAAAAGAGGAAGGAAGGAAAAAAGAAAGAAAGAAAAAGAAAGAAAGAAAGAAAGAGACAGAGAGGAAGGAAGGAAGGAAAGAAGGAAGGAAGGGAGGAAGGAAGAAAGAGCAGGAGGGAGGGAGGAAGGAAAAAAGAAAGGAAGAAGAAAGAAGAAAGAGAGAGAAAGAAAGAGAGAGAGAAAAAGATAGAGAGAGAGAGAGAGAGGAATGGAATGGAATGGAATGGAATGGAATGGAATGGAATGGAATGGAATGGAATGGAATTCAGCAAGGTTTCTCTTCCGTACCCCTATTTGCTCTTCTAGAAGAGGGAGAGAGGGAGGGAGGGTGGGTTATAGAGGGAGAGGGAGAGAGGAAGAGAGCGCTCGAGCGAGAAAGAAAGAAAGAAAGAAAGAAAGAAAGAAAGAAAGAAAGAAAGAAAGAAAGAAAGAAAGAAAGAAAGAAAGAAAGAAAGAAAGAAAGAAAGAAAGACGATGCGACAGTATATCTCTCAGAGAAAGAAGGAATATCCAGGAGGAGATAGGGAATGAAAGGCAAAGAAAGAAACGGAGAAAAGTGACGAGGAGAAAGAGAGGGGTCCAACTCAGCGCAGGCTGAGCCAGGCTTTGTTTCGGCCCTTCTGCGTGTGTGGGGGGGGGAGGGGGGGTCCGTCCCTGCCAGGTCGAGAGCCCGAGTTGGCGTTTCTGACTTAGCTCGGCCGGGGCGGAGGTGGCGAGAAGCCGCGCGGCGAAAGGCGAGCCCCAGGGGGACGCCGGCGGGTGAACCCAGCCAGAAGAGGCTCCGCTTTTCCTCCGCCGGTACCTTTTGTGTCTGGAGAGCTGCGCGCTCCCCGGCAGACACGTGCGGAGGGGAAGAGGATGGGGGCGGGGGGAGAGAAAGGAAAGGAGCGGCGGAAAGAGACGGTCCTTCGCGGGGGAGGCGAGAATAGCGGCGATCGGGACTAAGAAAGTGGGGGGTGTGGGGGGGGGAGGCAAAGGGGTTGCGGAGCGTGGCTCGCTGGTTCCATACTCCCCCTCCCCCCCCCGATTTTCCCAGGGATCTGCTTCCGCCTTTACAAATCAAGGATTAAGATTAACAGAGTTGGAAGGGACCTTGTAGGTCGTCTAGTCCAACCCCCTGCTCAAGCAGGAGACCCTACACCGCTTCTGACAGATGGCAGTCCTGTCTCTTCCTGAAAGCCTCCAGTGATGAAGCTCCCACAACTTCTGAAGGCAACTTCTGTTCCATTGGTTGATTGTTCTCACTGTCAGAAAATTTCTCCTTATTTCCAGGTTGAATCTCTCCTTGTTCAGCTTCCATCCGTTATTCCTTGTGTGGCCTTCGGGTGCCTTGGAAAACAGCCTGACCCCCTCCTCTCTGTGGCAGCCCCTCAAACATTGGAAGGCTGCTCTCCTGTCTCCCCTGGTCCTTCTCTTCGCTAGACTGGCCATGCCAGCCTCCTCCTCCTCTCCTCTCCTCCCTCTCCCCCCGGTCTTTCTCCGGCCGGCGGGGCTCCCATTTGCCTGATTGCCTTTAAACGCGTCATTATCCCGGGTGAGGGCGGCCGGGCGCGGGGAGGTTGCTTAGGCCTCCCTAATTCATCAGCATGTCCCTGATCGATTCATCGATCTATCGATCCCTGGCTTCCTCTCAGCTGCAGCTCCCGCTCGCCGGGGCTCCCGAGCCCGGCCTGACTCCGGCGACGAAGGAGCTCTCCGGACGCTCCAAAGCGAGAGAGTCCCGGCTGAGCAGGAGGGGAGGGGAGGGGACGGGACGGAAGGCGGCACTCTGCGTATGCTCAGGAGTCGCGGCTGCTTTCGCCCGGTGGTGCTTATTGGCACAGCATGGTTTGCTCTCGCTGGCTCGGCCCTCCGGTCTATTATTGGCTTAGTTCCATCTCTGCAGATCCAGAAACGTGAAATCGATAATCGGGTGACGCGGGTTGTGTGAACGCAGCCTTTGAGCGCTGTCTGGGGAAAGGTAAAGGGCGCCTATTGAGGATGTGACTTGCCTCCCCCCCCCTCTCTCTAGGGACTCGGAGCCCTGACAAAACCTGCAGATGCCAAATCAAGCAAGGAAAAAGAAATGAAATGGCGAACGTCAAAACAATTGTGTCCATTTATTCCCCTTGTAAAGGCTTCCCAGAAAAAAAAGACAAAAAAAATGAGACGTTTATTTCCACTACGGTTCTAATTTGGAGATCTGACAAACAAATGCATGTTTGTCATAGAATTTCTCATCAGCCACACTGTGCCTGGAATTAAATGTAGCTTCTTTTGAGGACGACACCCACATCCCAAATTCCAAGGGGCATACTTACAATAGAATAACCGAGTTGGAAGGGATCTTGGAGGCCTTCTAGTCCAGCCCCCAGCTCAGGCAAGAAACCCTGCCTATACCTTTTCAGACAAACGGTGTCCAATCTCTTCTTAAAAACGTCCAGTGTTGGAGCATTTACAACTTCTGGAGGCAAATTGTTCCACTGATTAATTGTTCTAACTGTCAGGAAATTTCTCCTTAATTCTAGATTGCTTCTCTCTCTTATTAGTTTCCACCCATTGCTTCTTGTCCTGCCTTCGGGTGCTTTGGAGAATAGCTTGACTCCCTCTTCTTTGTGGCGGCCCTTGAGATATTGGAACACTGCTGTCACCCCTTAGTCCTTTTTTTCCTTAAACTAGACATACCCAATTCCAGCAACCGTTCTTCATATGTTTTAGCTTCCAGTCCCCTAATCATCTTTGTTGCTCTTCTCTGCACTCTTTCTGGTGTTTTTTTTCCTGTTCATTTTTCCTGTTTGGATCAAGCAGCCAACCTGGGCTCCAGCTGTTAAAGAAAGACACAGCTGCCTTCTTTTAAAACCCCAGCTGGGTCGTCTGTAGCTCCCAGTCTTAATTCTTACTTTATGAGTTTCACCGCACTTCCATTTGTAAATAAGACTTAAGTTGCAGCACATAATTGATGGTTTTGCCCATTTGCCAAGCGATCGCTTAATTAACCACATGGCATTCGATAAGCCACAATTTACTGGGTTCATGTGACACTAAACCATTTTTCATGGTTTACTAACCACCGCAGCTGAGTTAATGCAAGTCAAAAGCGAACACACTGAGGCTTAAGGTGATGTGCAACTCTGGTCTCTGTGTGTTGTGTGTTGACATATTGGAGATCTCTTTCCAGCAATGTAGTTTGCCTGTATCAAAGGTGCCCTGGATGATCAAACGCTTCCCCCACCATAAATATTCCCTTGTAGAACCTGGATTTTTCTTCTCTCTGCCTGCTTTACAGCAGGGGTATCCAACCTTGGCAACGTTAAACAATGGAATTCTGGGAGTTGAAGTCCACAAGTCTTAACTTTGCCACGGTTGGACACCCCTGCTTTAGAGATTTAATTCTAAATTTCTATTCTATTCTATTCTATTCTATTCTATTCTATTCTATTCTATTCTATTCTATTATTCTATTCTATTCTATTCTATTCTATTCTATTCTATTCTATTCTATTCTATTCTATTCTATTCTATTCTCTATTCTTTTTCTATTCTATTTTATATTCTATTCCTATTTTCTGTTTTATTCTATTTTATATCCTATTTTATATTCTATTCTTTTTCTATTCTATTTTCTATTCTATTCTATTCTATTATTCTATTCTATTCTATTCTATTCTATTCTATTCCCATTCTATTCTATTCTATTCTCTATTCTATTCTATTTGTCAACAGGATTTAAATTACACTATTCTATTCTATTCCTATTCTATTCTATTCTATTGTATATTGTGTTCTATTCTATTTCTATTCTATTTCTATTCTATTCTATTCTATTCTATTCTATTCTATTCTATTTTTCTATTCTATTTTCTATTCTATTCCTATTTTCTATTCTATTTCATATTCTGTTCTATTTTATGTTCTATTTTATATTCTATTCTTTTTCTATTCTATTTTCTATTCTATTCTATTCTTTCTATTCTATTTTCTATTCTATTCTTTTTCTATTCTATTTTCTATTCTATTCCCATTTTCTATTCTATTCTATTCTATTCTATTCTATTCTATTCTATTCTATTCTCTATTCTATTTTATATTCTATTCCTATTTTCTATTCTATTCTATTTCATATTCTGTTCTATTTTCTATTCTATTTTCTATTCTATTCTTTTTCTATTCTATTTTCTACTATTCTATTCTATTCTATTCTATTCTATTCTATTCTATTCTATTCTATTCCCATTCTATTCTATTCTATTCTCTATTCTATTCTATTCTTTTTCTATTCTATTTTCTACTCTATTTTCTATTCTATTCTATTCCTATTTTCTATTCTATTTTCTATTCTATTCTTTTTCTATTCTATTTTCTATTCTGTTCTGTTCTGTTCTGTTCTATTTATTCTATTCTATTCTATTCCTATATTCTATTCTATTCTACTCTACTCTATCTTTTCTATTCTATTCTATTCTATTCTACTCTACTCTACATTCTATTCTTTTTCTATTCTATTTTCTACTCTATTTTCTATTCTATTCTATTCCTATTTTCTATTCTATTTTCTATTCTATTCTTTTTCTATTCTATTTTCTATTCTGTTCTGTTCTGTTCTGTTCTATTAAGGTCCCTTCCAACTTTTGCTTTTTCTTTTTGTTGTTTTAGGCTTTGTGTGGTTTG
>QLTV01002258.1:46161-67037 GCA_003457575.1 Thermophis baileyi
TGCTCGAACTTCTGGACTGGCGACGTTGTGAATGGGTGCGCTTGGGGAGGTGGCTTGGGTAAATCTTGGCTTTGGGGTGCAGTGACCATACTGCACAGCCTTTATTATACAGGGGAACGCTTTGTTTCTGAAACCTGGTCTTTAGATTTATTTATTTTTCAAAAACACTGACTTTTGTCCTTTACTTTGGTCATTTAACTTTTACTGTACCACTTAATGCGCAGTCCTTCACATTCATATGAAAAAATAGGGAAGTTGGCTTGCCTTTTAAAATCAATGTACACATGCTGTTTAATTTTGGATATATTTTTTTAATCAGAATATGCGTTTTGTAGAGTTTTTCTTGGCTTTGCTCTTGAGTTTTTCTTTATAAAGCATAGCTATAAAAATAATCCTTATGAGCCTCTTAAAGGCTCTCAAGTCGGTCCTTCAATTTTTCCCCAAAAATATGGTCAGTGTACTTTTGGTGTGTTTGTGAGTTCAGTGGCAGCTTGATGTCAGAATGCAATATTGCATTCTGTAGGGAGTCCTAGCTATGCAAAGCAAAATAATTTATGCTGATATCTAATCAGATACGTTCATATTCTATGCCCTGTCTTAACCTGGAGTTCTAGGTATCTTGTATCAAAGCATATAATTTATCAGTCAAAAGCTATCCTTCAATAGGCATCTAAACATAAGTCTGCAATTCAACTCCTTGAGTCTGAATCCCACCTACTTTTGCCATTTCACCTGCATTATTACTGCAACAACAACCCTGTGAGATAGGTCTGCATTCCTTCCCCATCCTCTCTGTAATATGGACATTCACACTGAACTGGAAGGCCCGCTGGACAGAAAACGGCTTACTTCTGAGTAAATGCACAATAGCACCCAAGAGGTAGCATCCTTGGAAAATGGGGGGGGGGGGAAATGTCCAAATAAAATATAGTAGAAGATGCCTCCCAGCTGAATCCCTGCTATTGGATAAGGATTTCAGTCTGTTCTCACTAGATGCCTGTTTTCAATTAAACTATCTCAAGTTTTGAAAATAAAGTAAGGCAGGAATCATAGCTTAATCCTTTAACTGAGTGTATCGCCAAATGGTATTGCTTCTGTCCATACAAAGATACGATATGCCATACTTAAATCTGTGATTAACTTTTCAGCATATGATATGGAAGAAAAGAGTTAAACATTGTAGCTGATTTCAGAATAATTTCAGCTTCCTTCTTTTTGTCATCAATTACATGCATTCATAAATGGCGCTTTATTTCCCCCAATTTATTTTCTTTATGACAAGACAAAGCAAGGTCTCTATTTAATGGTTTTGTACCCATAACACTTGCAACCTGGTTAATGAATAAATCCATTTTCTGGGATCTCACAGTACATCAAAACTAAATTGCAGTTTCTGCCAGTCATAAATGTACCCGTTTCCTTAAAAAAAAAGAGAGAAAGAGAGAGGGCGTTGAAGTTGTGATTGATTTACAACGTCATGTGAAGTTGCAACCCCAGCAACTCTCCTGTAAAAGCAGTGGAGCCTTTAGTAATCCACCCAGCCTGCCTGGGAGAAGCAAACAAGTGGATTGTGGATCTTCCCCTTCCCCGGGATCTTTTCTTGAAGCAAGAAAAGAAGCAAGGAGGCATAGAAAGGAGAGGAAGGAAAATGACATTGCAAAGATGTTAAAAACAACAACAACCCGGAACATATTTCTAAGAGCTGAGTAGAGTAAGAAAGTATAAAAGAACCTGTTTTTTTTAAAATATGATTTCTATCTAAGCCTTCATTTTGCAGTTTGTATGATCACTTTGATGGTTCCTCACCAAGAAAAAAATGCTCTTTGCTGCACCTCTGACTTCCTTTAATGTATTTGAATGTCTGTTTGCATGAGGATATCCCATTATCCCCAATATTAGATTCTGGGCTCCATTAATTTGTAAAGTTCCCAAAATGAACTTTCACTAGGGAAATGGATTTCTTCCATTGGATTGATGGATATCAAGCAAGTGGGCTCTGTTTTCATTCTTTCCTTAGAATATTTGAAACTCCCAAATCTTTGGAGCCCAATTGAAAGGACTTTAAATTCTTCTTTGCTCTTCATTCCCCAAATACACATTCCAAGTGGCAGAAAAATAATCTCTTTCAAAATGGCCCAGCCTTCCTGAAACATAATTCTAAATGTGTTGATTCCCCTTCTCAAGGTTTTGTAACTTTTCCTAGTAGTAGAGAATATCCCGAGAAGGCCAATTTGTTTTAAAATGATGATGGTGATCTTCCCAGCAATATTACCTACTTAAAAGATGGGGAAAAGTTACAGGCCCTTTTTTTAAAATCAGCAAGCTGTATCAGTTAGAAGTGGGTGACAATATCTTCCTATGCCTGTTTACTCAGAAGTAACTTCATTTTCCACTCCTGAGAATGTCAGCCTAGAATTTTAATTTAAATCTTACTTGGAGGCAAACCCCATAGAACTTAATAAGCCAACATGCAAAGTGTAGGAAAAACAACAAAGTCAGAAAGATTTGGTGGTGAACTGGAGTAAAGATATAAATGCAGGGCATTTAAAATATTTTCCCAGGAATATTTAATTGCTGAAAAAGGCTTCTGGTTAAAAGGAGGAGGTGATTTTAAGCAACCATGACTAAAAAAATAACATCTTCAAGGGACCACATAATTGATTTTACACCTTGATTCCTAATATTTTAGAAGTCACTTCGAATTTGCAGCTAGAACTGGGTGCTGGAGTGGTAGTGGTATCAAATGAACCTGTAGATAAATTCTCATGGTTGTTTCTTTTCTAGGATTAAGATTTCCCAACTTGTTTTGTTTCATTAATCTCAGGTTGAAGGGAAGGGAGAGAAGAAGAAGAAAAGGAGGGAGGGAGGGAGGGAGGGAGGGAAGGAAGGAAGGAAGGAAGGAAGGAAGGAAGGAAGGAAGGAAGGAAGGAAGGAAGGAAGGAAGGAANCGAGGAAGGAAGGAAGGAAAAAAAAGAAGGAAATGAAGGAAGGAAGATGGGAGAAGGAAAGGAAAGGAAAGCTTCCACTTAAACATCATCTAATTTACTACTTCATGTGTTAATTATAAATAGAAATATCCCCAGAACCACAGCTGCCCTATCTATTAGCAGGACTTAATTATGATAAATAATTAACAGATAAATCTTTGCTGGCTACTCCAGAGGCCTTGTTAAATTCATATCAGGATTTCCCTTGCAGCAAAATAAAATATTTTTTCTCTCTGCTTGCTTGAGCTCTGTTAGTTCCAATTTCTTTTCCCTCTCTTTCTCATCCATTTTTCCTGCTTCATCAAGTCCTTGTTTCTTAGTCCCATCTACTGTATTTACATCTCCCTATATTTTAATATAAAAAGATATAAATATCAAAAAGCAAATTAGCATTCTAAACATAAGATAGTACATGAAATTAAAACATAGTGGTTTTTCCATCTTCCTGCTTTTTCTCTGCCTGCTGTGCAGTGGTGAAATCCAAATTGTTTTTACTACCGGTTCTGTGGGCGTGGCTTGGTGGGCGTGGTGTGGCTTGGGGGGCATGGCTTGGGGGGCGTGGCAGGGGAAGGATACTGCAAAATCTCCATTCCCACCCCACTCCAGGGGAAGGATACTGCAAAATCTCCATTCCTTCCCCACTCCAGGGGAAGGATACTGCAAAATCTCCATTCCCACCCCACTCCAAGGTACTGCAAAATCCCCATTTCCACCCCACTCTAGGGCCAGCCAGAGGTGGTATTTGCCCATTCTCTGAACTACTCAAAATTTCCGCTACCGGTTCTCCGAACTACTCAAAATTTCTGCTACCGGTTCTCTAGAACCTGTCAGAACCTGCTGGATTTCACCCCTGCTGCTGTGGTATTTCCACTTGTTCATTGTTTTTGTGCTGAGTTTTCAAATTTCCTTTACAGAATAACAGAGTTGGAAGGGACCTTGTAGGTCATCTAGTCCAACCCCCTGCTCAAGCAGGAGACCCTATCTTTCCTCCTCTGATCCTTTCTTCCTCTGATCTTGTTTGTTTCTTCGCAAAACATACCTTTTATTTTCCTTATTTTATTAAGTAGTATTTCTTTATTTACCCACTAAAATGTCTTTCCTTTCCTTTCCTTTCCTTTCCTTTCCTTTCCTTTCCTTTCCTTTCCTTTCCTTTCCTTTCCTTTCCTTTCCTTTCCTTTCCTTTCCTTTCCTTTCCTTTCCTTTCCTTTCCTTTCCTTTCCTTCCCTTCCCTTCCCTTCCCTTCCCTTCCCTTCCCTTCCCTTCCCCAACCTGTTTCATCTCTCCATGAGCTTTGCCTTCCCTGCTGCCCGTTGCCACTGGTACCTTACTGGAGAGATAACAGAGACGTGGAAACTTCTCTGGTGACCTTTGAATCAATTTGAAAAAGCTCATTTAACTGATAAGTCCTGAAAGCTACAGAACTAATTTGAAAATACATCTATTAAAATCCCATCGCTGGTGCCTGAGCAGGGCTGGGAGGCCGTCGCCAATTTCACCACCCGCCACCCTGTCTGCTCTTGGCTGGGACCATTGGCAGAAATGGTCAACAAAGAGATTATACTTTTAGTGGGGGTGGATGAGGGTTATGAAGTTGAAGGATACAAAGGCCTTTCTCCTCTTTTATTTTAATGGAAGAGGCTGGGCCAGGAACCATTCATTCCCCCCAGGAATCGGAGACAGAATATTGAGTTTAAGTAAATTCAATATGTTTTTATTTAGAGAAGTTTTAACAGTAAGGATAGGCTTAGCTGAAGAAAAAACAGAAATCTCAGGATTTCTATAAAAATAATTCCTATAAAAATAAAAATAAAATTGTTTTCTTTTTGTGCAGTAGGTGAAGGTTTAAGGTTTAACCTAGTTCACTTTTGTTACACATTTTGGCTGTGTTCACACAACACTTGAACAAGTCAGGGGGTTGACCTGACCATACTTAACCATCTAGCAAGCATCCAAAATAACCAAAATTAAAAGTTGTTTTTCTTTTGTGCAGTAGGTGAAGGTTTAAGATTTAACCTAGTTCACTTTTGTTACACATTTGGGCTGTGTTCACACAACACTTGAACAAGTCAGGGGGTTCACCTAACCAACCTTAACTGTCTAGCAACTGTAGGCATCTAGAAAATGTTTGACTAACATTAAACTTGGTGTGGTTATTGTGGCGGGTATGTTTAATAACTTATCCGCCACAATAACGGGTAAACTAATAATAAATAATAAATAAATAATAAACTAAACTAAAAGACCCAACCTTTTAGATTAGTTTGTGGCTCAGATATGTTGTTCACCTACCAAACGTCCAGTAACTGGTTTAAGCATATTTGTCTGAATTCAAACTTTGAGGAGTTGGCTGGGTCTGACCCAAATTCTGCTGAGTCTAGTTACGCCAGCAGTGATCCAATAAAGTCAAGTGGGAACTTGCAAAAAGGCGGGATAAAAACGGTGGTCTAGTAGTTCCATTATTCCTTGCACTGATAAAAGTTGGCTCTTTTAATAAATATGAGACTTGCTGGCCTTGGTCAAAAATGCAGTCTAGTTTGGGAGAAACAAGGAAATAATCTTTAATATGAAACCCCACATTTTGAGTCATCCCTGGATATTTACACATAGTTATAACAATTCCATCTTATACAGTATTTCTCTCCTAATTGTGTGTGTGTGTGTGTGTGTGTGTGTGTGTGTGTCTGAGCTTAGCTGTTTGCTCGCAGACATTTCATTACCCAACTAATTTCATTACTCAATTACAGGTAGTCCTCGACTTACGACCGCAATTGACATGAGAATTTCTGTTCCTAAGCAAAGTGGTTGTTAAGTGATTCATGTCCAAATTGCGACCTTTTTTGATATGGGAGTTGACGCCCACAAGTTGCCAAAGTTGGACACCCCTGCTTTAAGGGCTGTCACAAGGAGGAGCATGTGGATTTATTCACTCATGAGTAGAACAATATATGGAAGCTTTACAGAGAGGGATCCAGCCCAAAATAAGGAGGAATTTCCTAACTCAGAGACCTACTAAGCTGTGGAACAGCCTCCACTTGGAGTCACAGGTGCTCCATCACTGGAGGCTTTGAAGGCAAGGTTGAAGTCATTTGTTTGGAAGGACCTGAGGGTTCCTAACATAGGAGGAGCTTGATTCTGAAGACCTCCAAGGTGCTTCCAACTTTACGGTTTTTTCCCACAATCATTGCCGTTATTAGCTGTGTTTGTGCAACCCACCAGGAAAATGACCTCACTTTCTGAGTTTGTACCAGAGGTGGGTTCCTCCTGGTTTGGACCGGTTCTGTAGAACCAGTAGTAACTTGGCGGCCTGGGTCGCTAGAACTGGCAGCGACCCATGCCTGCCACGCCCCCGAACTGGTTCTTTCGGCGGCGCCATAGGCGCCGCCATATTGGTTTTTTTGCTTCTGTGCATGTGCAGAAGCTTTTTTTAAGCACTGCACATGCACAAAGCATGCGCGAAGCGTGCCTGTGCGGCGTGAGACTGAGTGAACCGGCAGCGAAGAAAACCAGAACCCACCCCTGGTTTGCACAATACAGTAAACTCACATGCTACCAGTAGATCCATACAAACTTGATTCATAGAAAACACACATACCCCAAACAAACAAAAAATCCTAACAACCATACTCTGCAAAACCAAAATTAACCACAACAAACTAACCATTTAAAGCATTTTAACAATTGCTTCACTCTGACAATAGTTTCACTACCCTACCAGGTAACGCCATCAATGTGCTGTTGATGTTACCTAGTTGGGTAATGAAACATCCACAGGAAAACAACCAAGTTCAGAGAGCATCAGGGACCACACACAGCAAAGTTTTATTTGGAGGGGGTCTGCCATCACCTATCCCTTTGTCCTAGTCCCACTTTTTGGGAGCCTATCCCCTGGCTTGAGGTATGCAAAATACTGTATTTTGACGTCAGAATGTTTGGACTTAGAAATGTCCACTCTGAGTTTGGAATATCGGTAATTGGTTTAGCCTTAATAGAGAGGATGGTCTAATTTTGAACTGGATTGTTTCTAATGCCATGTGCTTCAGTAACAAACTCAGTTTGCAAGGTTGAGTTTAGACAGGGTTAATAAGGATGGGTTTCCATATCTGGAGTGCAAAAATTCAGAGAGAGATTAGAACAGGGGTGTCAAACTCAAGGACCGCGGGCCTCATCTGGCCCGTGGGGTGCTTAGATCCGGCCCACAGGGCCGCTCTGGAAACAGTGAAGGACTGGCCTGTGGTGCCTCTGCCAGCGAAAACGGGCTGCTGATCTCCATTTTCAGCTGGGATGGCCGCCTACAACCCTCTGCCAGTGAAAACGGAGCTTGGGAGCGCTCGGGCCACAATAGGCACCCCCACCCCGACATGAGTGATGTCAAGTTGGTCACCCCCCTGGGTGTGGCCAGCTTGACGTCACTCGTGTCGGAGGCGCCTGTGGTGGCCCAAGCGCTCGGCCAGCGAAAAAGGGCTCCCGAGCTCCGTTTCGGCTGCAACGGCCTCCTGCAACCCTCTGCCGAAACGGAGCTCGGGAGCTCGTTTTCGCTGGCAGAGCACTTGGGCCACCCCAGGCGCCCCCGACCCGAGTGACGTCGAGCTGGCCACGCCCCCCCTGCCTCCCCCCCCTAGGTCAAATACAACCCTGATGCGGCTCTCAATGAAATCGAGTTTGACACCCCTGGATTAGAAGGTAGCAGAAAAAGACAATGCCTAATTTTTGCTACCATTCAGTGGACAACTGACAAGTTACAACCATTTGTTTAGTGACTGTTTAAAGTTACAATGGCACCAGGGGTGGGTTCCTCCCGGTTCGGACTGGATCGCCTGAACCGGTAGCGACCCGCTGGTGACGTCACTGAAGTGGATTGGCTGGTGCCGGTCCATGGGCGCCACCATCTTTTTTTGTGAATTTTTTGCGAATTTTTTTTTACTGTTTGGAAGGTTTTTCCTCTTCTGCTGCTTGAAAAAGGGCCCTCCCGCCCGCCCCCGGGTTTATACTGACCTTTATTCCTTTCCCCGAAGCACAGCTGATCAGCTCCTCAGCTGTGTTTTGGGCTGATTGCAGCTACTGAGCATGTGCGGAAGCCAAATTGCCCGAGGGAACGTGCCGCTCGCACGTGCGCGCAAAATGTCGCGATGCGAACCGGTGGGGAAGGTAAGTGGAACCCACCCCTGAATGGCACTGAAAAAAAGTAACTTACAACTGTTTTCACACTTACGACCATTGCAGTATCCCCACGGTCACATGATCAAAATTCGAATGCTTGGCAATTGGCATGTATTTATGACGGTTGCAGTTTCCCGGGGTCATGTGATCAACCTTTTGCAACCTTCTGACCAGCAAAGTCAATGGGGAAGCCAGATTCACTTAACAACCCTGTTACTAACTTAACGACTGAGGTAGTTCACTTAACAACTGTGGCAAGAAAAGTCATAGAAAGGGACAAAACTCATTTAGCAACTGTCTCGCTTAGCAATGAACATTTTGGGCACAATTGTCGGTGTAAATCGAGGATTATCTGTGGAGTGACTCTGGATAAGGCCATGAACTTCCTAGTGAAATCGAAATTGGGCCCTTCCTAAGATACATCTGGACTTAAATGTAGAGGTCAAATGGCCGTGTTCTAATTTTAGAAATTATGTCCCTAATCAAGCTGCAATAAAGGCAGTACAAAGAAGTGGTTCTGAATGATGTTCTCAAACAATAAAAGAATGAAATGAGGGCTTAATCTGCTTAATCTGTTGTTTAGAAACAAACAAGCTGTAATTGGTGGGAAGGGGAAATTGCACCATAAATAGCACAGGGTATATTTGTGTGAGTGTCTGTGTGTGTGTGTTTCTGTGGCCACTGATTTCCATCGCAATTATTAATGACACAACGCTGGGCCTGTGTGCCAAGAGACAGGCTGGATTTGCTGATTGAATGGAAATTGGAAAACCCGTTAATTCCTCAACTGATATAGATCATCTGGAAGAAGATTTAAACTCGGCTGAGGAGTGACTGATGGGCTTTAACACCTCTTGGATCTTTAAATTATATTTATCATACAGTAAAGCTAAAACGGAGCTTGCCTTAGTCGCAGGAAAGCCAGGGGTGAGATCGCAAGTGATCTAGACCAGTGTTTTTCAACCTTGACAACTTTAAGACGTGTGGACTTCAACTCCCAGAATTCCTCAGCCAGCTTGGGAATTGAAGTCCACATGTCTTAAAATTGTCAACGTTAAAAAACATTGCTCTAGATCAGGGGTGTCAAACTCAAGGCCCAGGGGCCTGATTCGGCCCACGGGGTGCTTAGATCTGGCCTGCAGGACCACGCTGGAAACAGCGAAGGACCGGCCCATGGTGCCTCTGCCAGGGAAAACGGAGCTCGGGAGCCCATTTTTGCTGGCAGAGCGCTTGGGCCACCACAAGCGCCCCCAACACGAGTGATGTCGAACTTGCCACACCCACCCTAGCCCCCCCCGAAGGTCAAACCCTGATGCGGCCCTCAATGAAATCGAGTTTGACACCCCTGGTCTAGATGCAGAGAGTAGATTCAGATTTGTTCATAAAGGTGTCATCTTTTTATCTTGACCATCTTTGGTTGATCTGCTTCTCACCTGCTACAACTGAGGTTCTTTTATGGCAACTCAATGGAGTTGCTGGCCTTTTTGCTTAGAGAAAACAGGTTGGAGGCAACCTGTCTAATTCAGAATAAGCTAGCGTTGAGTTGCAGATCCTGAAGCCATAGGACCACTTGCGATTCCCCAGACTCTGGGGGATGGCCGCGGAGACTTTCAAAAATTTCTTAATCAGACCTATTAAAAATTTATCCGTTAGTTAATGCTTGCATTAGTTTTACTTCATGCCCTTGGATTCTTATTTTTTTTTTTTTTTGTATTCTGCATTTTATCGATTGCTCGCCTCCTTGAGTGCTCAAATGGAGCAGAGAAGCAGGATATAGATGAAATAAATTGACTAAATTGTAATTTTTAATGCGATTGAAGGGTGGGGGAGGAACTATTAAATACGCAACTCTTTGGGTTTTGTCCTGGTCCCACTCACTCTCTTTTGGAGGTTGGCCTCTGGCATGTCACTCAAAGCTCAGGTCCAGCCTGAGCCTGCAAAAAGCAATGGACCAATGGACTGTTCTGCACCAAAAAGATGGATTTTTCTGGCTCCTTTGCATGCTGTGATAATTGGAATAGCCACTCACTTGGCCTGTTTGGTTCCATTTCATTCGCTCATTCCTCCAAGCCCCATCGCTCTTCCGTTAAGGAAGGCCCATCAAGGCTAAAACAGAGTTTTTGGTGTAATCCATAAGGCAATTGCTTTTATTTATTTAGGAGATTGATACCTTGCCCTTGGGTCAGTTAACTGACTTGCAACCATTTGCAAGGAGGTTGCAAGGATTGAGCAACCATTCGAAGTTATAACGGCACTGGAAAAAGTGACTTACCGCTCCTTGCACTTATGACCGTTGCAGCATCCCTACAGGCATGCCAATAAAATTCCAGCACTTGGCAACCAGCTTGTATTTGCAAGGGTTGCAATGTCCCAAGGTCACGTGATCGCCATTTGTGACCTCCCATATCCAGCAGAGTCCAATAAGCAGAGTCAATGAGGGAAGCAGGATTTACTTAATGACTGTGTGATTCATTTGAGAACTGCAGTGATTCACTTAACCACCATGGCAAAAAAAAAAAAAAAGGGTTGGAAAACCGGATACAACTCACTTAACAACTGTCTTGCATAGCAGTAGAAATTGTTAAATTATGGTTTGATTTTGCAGTGGGCTATGAGCAACTGGCAAGAAAGGGGCAAGCCATTTTATTTATCACATTGATAAGGCCCACAGCTAATTCTTCCTTAGTGGATGGCTGGGGCCAGATTGGGTCTCCTTCACCCACATTTTTGCTACCTTATTCTACCTGCATTTATACCATGGGCTTATTAATTTGGCTACTGACTTTATCCAAATTCTGTGATTGCAACACAGGTAGTCCTCAACTTACAACAGTTCCCTTAGTGACCGTTTGACGTTACAACGGCACTGAAAAAAGTGACTTATGACCGTTTTTCACATTTATGACCGTTGCGGCATCTCCATGGTCACGTGATTTATATTTGGATGGTTGACAACTGACTCACATTTATGACAGTTGCAGTGTCCCGGAGTCATGTGATCTCCTTTTGTGACCTCCTGACAAGCAATGGGAAAACCAGATTCACTTAACAGCGGTGTTACTAATTTAAGAACTTCAGTGATTCACTTAACAAATGTGCTGAGAAAAGCACATTGTAAAATGAGGCAAAACTCACTTAACAAATTTCTCACTTAGCAACGTAAATTTTGGGCTCAATTGTGTTCGTAAGTTGAGGACTACCTGTATATATTGAACTAAAGATGGTCATAGCATCACCAAAGGGAAACAACCAAGATGATAAAGGGTTGAAGTGTCGGTTATAGGAGGAAAGCACAATAACTGGGCCCAAAGGGAGACCCCTTAGTTCAGGGATTCTCAAACTTGGCAACTTTAAGACTTGTGGACTTCAACTCCCAGAATTCTCCAGCCAGCTACTGGCTGGAGAATTCTGGGAGCTGAAGTCCACAAGTCTTAAAGTTGCCAAGTTTGAGGACCTCTGCCTTAGTTCTATCCTCAATTCTACCGTAGTCCCATCGAAGTATGATAGAAGACTATTGGTCAGGCGACACCTAGAACATTGTGTTCACCACATTTTAAGAATGTCATTGATGAACTGGAATGTGTCCAGAGGAAAGTAACTGAAATGAAACGGACATGGAAGGAATAAGTTAAGAGCAACAAATGAATTCATTAAACAGTTTAGCTTGGAGAACTGAAGATTCTAGGCAGCATTTCCCAACTTTGGCCGCTTGAAGACGTGTGGACTTCAACTCCCAGAATTCCTCAGCCAGTCAGATTGACTGTGAAATTCAAGTCCACACATCTTCAAATGATCAAGGTTGGGAAACACACCTCTAGGGTAACATGAGAGCTGTCTTCAAGTCTCTGAAAAGGATCATATAGAAAACGGGGCAAATTTATTCAGTGTTATTTCAGTAGACAGGACAAGAAGCAAAGGGTTTAAATTATAGGGAAAGAGGTTTTAGTTGGGCATCAGGAAAGTTTCCTGATGATCCCAACTGTTCAATAATGGAACAGGAAGTGGTAGATTATTTTAATGGTGTGTGGGAAAGACTTTGGGAGACAGAAGGAAGAGCTGAAGACTGGACAACTAGTATGTGAAAAATATCTCACTCCACAGAAGGGAAGGTTTGGGAAATGTTTCAGAAGGGACCTTCCCTAGTTTTCCGGAGAGCAAAACGAAAGGAAGGGAGAAATAGCTTCAGTCTTGCAAGATTCTGTTAATGTAATTTTGCAATAGGGCTAATATTCCTGGTTGTGCTTCTGGTCTGGCCTACCTTGCAGGGCTAATGATTTGTCCAGTGTTGGGATGGCTGTCTCTAGTTGTCTGTCAGCAGTGCTCCATCTATCCTCGATTTACGAGCACTATTGAACCCCTGTTGTTAAGTGAAAGAGTTGTTAAGTGAGTTTTGCCCCATTTTACACCCTTTCTTGCCACAGTTGTTAAATGAATCAGTGCAGTTGTTAAATCAGTAATACAGTTGTTAAGTGAATCTGGATTCCCCATTGACTTTGCTTGCCAGAAGGTCACAAAAGATGATCCCACGACCCCGGGACACTGCGACCATCATAAATATGAACCAGTTGCCAAGTGTCCAGGTTTTGATCAAGTGATCATGGGGATGCTGCAACGGTTGTGAAAAACGGTCATAAGCCACTTTTTTCAATGCTGTCATAAGTTTGAATGGTCACTAAATGAACTGTTGTAGGTCAAGGACTACCCGTACAATTCTCACCAGGAAATTTTCCTTCTGGTGCAAGGATTCGGGCTGTGAGTGCTGTTGCTTATGGGGTGTGGCATGTCTGTGTGTAAAACAAAGGGTGCGGCTTTGATTACACAATTCCAAACCCCTTCTTGGCTTTTTTTTGCCCCTTGTGTAAATGTCCTGCCCCCCCCACCCGCCTGCACACATAAAAACTAATATTGGGGATGTGGAGAATGGATCAAAACACCCCAACAGAGTCTATGTTGCTGTGAGAGGATGACAGAAATGAATCTCAGGAAATCTGCCACAACTTACAACTAATCATTTAGTGTTGCAACAGCACTGAAAAAAGGGACTTCCAACCGTTCCTCGCACTTACGACTGTCGCAACATCTCCACAGTCACATGATACCAAACTTCAGGCACTTGGCAACCGGCACGTATTTAGGACAGTTGCAACGTGACAGGGTTGTGTAATTGCCATTTGTACCCTTCCCAGCTGGCTTCTGACAGGCAAAGGCAAGTGGGGAAGCTGGGATTCGCTTAACAACCATGCGATTCACTTAACAACTTCAGTGATTCGCTTAACAATGGTGGTAGAAAAGGTCGTAAAATCGGGCATGACTCACTTAACAACTGACTTGCTTAACAACGGAAATTCTCATCCCAACTGTGATTGTAAGTCAAGGATTTGTAATCCTGAGCAAGGGGTTGGTTGCAGATCCATTTGTAACAGAGCATCTGTTAACATGTAATATTTATATAATGAAATTAGGAGCCGTGGTGGCGCAGTGGTTAGAATGCAGTATTGCAAGCTAACTCACTGTTCACTGCCAGGAGTTCGATTCTGACTGGCTGAAGGTTGACTCAGCCTTCCACCCTTCCGAGGTTGGTGAAATGAGGATCCAGATTGTTGGGGGCGATAGGCTGACTCTGTAAACCGCTTAAAGCACTGTGAAGCGGTATATAAGTCTAAGTGGTATTGCTATTTACTGCTCCGTAAATTCTCTCTGAAATCAAATCCTATTCATTTTGATGGAACTCCTTTTCAAGCATACATTGAAAAGGCTTTTCAACTCTTTTAATTTCTACTTTGCCATTCATCTCTTCTACCTTGTCTGTCGAAACAATGTCTCTCCCCCCCCCTCCCGTGGAGAAATTCAGTCAATTGGAGAACAGGGGAATACTGTGTAACCCATTTGCCTAACATCCTGCTGATTTTTCCAGTTTCCTCCTTAAATGCATGCTATTTTGACTATTTGGAGTGCAAAGGAAAAAGCTCTCCCTGCCTGAGAAATACCATAGGTGATTGCTTTGTGCCTTAGGAGAACAAAACTTCCCAGCTGACGTTGCCTTTAAAAAATGACCTCCATACGAAGCTCTTGCTTTAGGTGAAGAAGCTATAAATCATGGGGAGTGGGTGATAGATTTCCAATCAAATTTTTCTTCCCACAACCCCCTTCAACCCGGCTACAGGAGTAGGCTCTTGTTCTCACCTTCCCTTCCCTCCTCATCCCCACCTCCATCCTGATTTCTGTGCACACTGGTGGGTGGAGTAAAATAAAATAATAATAATAATAAAAAAAAAACCTCCAGGATGGAAAATTGATCCCTGAACCTGTCAATTTTATTGAAACCCCCAGGAGTAGTTTTAGAAACAAAAGTGTTGGATGTTGTGGCTGACCTGCTTTGATTGCAACACGATCAAGGGGAGGTGTGTGGGAGTGGGGGAGGCAGAGGAAGCCTGGTGAAAGTTCTAGGGAGGGAGGGGGAGGGATTGGAATCGAGGAAGGGGGGGCATCGGGTGAGTGATGGGAACTGGGGACGTCTCTTGACAGGTGGGTAGAAAAATGACTGGTTGGGCCTGGATTTGGTCCTCTTGGGTGCAGGGTGTTGGAAGGGACGTTGGCGGTCCTTGCTCAGCACAAGAGCTAAAATGCAGGATTTTGCAGTTGTTGTATCTCCGAGGGATGGTTGACTGGCCTGTGATTAAACATCTCTGACGAAGGAGGCCCAACTGCCTCTTATGCAGCCTGGTCTGCTGATTTCACTTTATGCAAACAGTGTTTCTCAACCTTAGCAACTTTAAGCTGAATAGACTTCAACTCCCAGAATTCCCCAGCCAGCTTAGTAATGTTTAATTTAGTAATATTCAGGAGTGTCCATAGAAATATGTGGATACTTTCAGAGTAGCCAGGCATTCTTCAGTGGGGTGTACTGAAAAACAGAGCATGCATACACACACAAATATCATTGTCGTCATCATCATCGTCATCATCATCATCATCATCATCATAGCCATTGTCTATCCACCGCAGGATGAAGGCCTCTTCCGCATGTTTCCAACCAATACAGTCTTGAGTTTTCTTTTGCCAATTGGGCCCACAATACTTGCTGATGTTGTCGCTCCATCTTGTTTTAGATCTCTCTTGTGGAACACAAATATATACACACAAAGACACACATCTTGTTGCCATTGCTTTTCTGGAATGTTTGACCGAGCTTCTGCTTTCCGTTGTGCAAGTTGGAGGTTGAAAGATGCAAATGAAGAATTCTGAGTTAGCACACACAGCCAATGTTCACTTCTGGAACTGATTTTAGCCATTCTCCTTTATATTCTTTTCAGTTTAAATTTCCTTTAAATTCCAGGGAAAAAATGGAATCAAGGGTAGGAGAAAAACAACAATAAATAGCAATAGCAATAGCAATAGCAGTTAGACTTATATACCGCTTCATAGTGCTTTACAGCCCTCTCTAAGCGGTTCACAGAGTCAGCATATTGCCCCCAACAATCTGGGTCCTCATTTTACCCACCTCGGAAGGATGGAAGGCTGAGTCAACCTTGAGCCGGTGAGATTTGAACCGCAGAACTGCAGCTAGCAGTCAGCTGAAGTAGCCTGCAATGCTGCACTCTAACCACTGCGCCACTTCGGCCTCTTTCATAGGCAGGATACTTGTCTTCCCTTTAAAACAGCAGTTCTCAACCTGTGGGTCGTGACCCCTTTGGGGGTCGAACGAGCCTTTCACAGGGGTCACCTAAGCACGCGCTAGCCCGCCATCTTGATGCCACGCCCCCTTTGTCAATTCATCGTGCGCGGGGAGGGGGAGGGGCAGGGGTCGCAGCAGCGGGGCGGGGGTCGCGGCATTAGGAAGGTTGAGAACCACTGCTTTAAAAGGTCCTGATCACAGTTTCCTACTGTCACTGGAATGAAGGTACAAGATAGGATAACTAGATAACTGTCTTTTGACCACCCTGTAATTCAAGATGTTCCTCAGGACATTCTATCTTAGATTTGGCCTGACCGGATTGATGAGCTGAGCATGCATGCTGAAACACAGTGCTCCCTACCAATGTTTTCTGTTTGGCTCTGGATGGTTTTAATAAACATTTTTCCCATTAATATTAATGGGAAATGCTAGCTGCAGTTCGGCGGTTCAAATCTCACCGGCTCAAGGTTGACTCAGCCTTCCATCCTTCCGAGGTGGGTAAAATGAGGACCCAGATTGTTGGGGGCAATAGGCTGACTTTGTAAACTGCTTAGAGAGGGCTGTAAAAGCACTGTAAAGTGGTATATAAGTCTAAGTGCTATTGCTATTAAGATCTGGGCTATAGCCATTGATATTTTTATGTTATTTTCCCCAGCATGCTATCTGGAGAATTCTGGGAGTTGAAGTCCATCCATCTTCAAGTTGCTGAGGTTGAGAAACATCACTGTGGATAAAGTAGATGCTAGAAGTTGGGACTTTGGAATTTGGCAGCTTCCAATTTCTCTCTCCTTTTAAATAAAAACTATTTGAAAAACAGTCTGGTGGGGCAGGAAGACCTCTTGGTGTCAAGAGAGGAATTCCCTAGACACCACATTATCTACCTATGGCTTATAGTTAAGCTTAGCATTCTTCAATCTAACATTCTCAAATTCTGCTGGAGATAAGACTTTCATCCCCCAATATGGCCCATGGTTAAGCTGTCTGAAGATGATGGAGCCCAACACCTGAAGAATCAATTTTTGATTCCTGGTAACTGCCTGGATAAGTCCTTGCAGTTTTCTTGACCACAATTTTTCCGAAGTGGTTTGCCATTGTCTGCTTCTTAGGACTGAGAGAGAATGACTGGCCCAAGGTCACCCAGCTGACTTTTTGCCTAAGGCAGGACTAGAACTCATGATCTCCCAGTTTCTAACTTGATGCCTTGAGCACTACACTAAACTGGTTCTGAACAACAGAAGGCATTTTTGCTTACTTTACTTTGCAAATTTCCAGAGTCTTAAGGAAAGACAAGATTTTTTGACATGTTATTCGATGTTTAACTGGAAATGCTTGGTACTTCCTGCAAGCAAAGCATATGCTCCACCCTTGACCTACAGATAGCCTCTTGATGAACAAATGAAATTATGGGTGCATGTAGCCCACCATTATCCACTCTAAGGGTCACTAGGCATCTCTTTTTCCAGCCGGGCTGCCAGAGGTCCCTCTTCATTAGAGACTGAATCTCCTCTTGACCTTTTTCTTGCAAAGTCACTGACCCACAACCCCACAGCACTCTGTAAGCCTAGATTCAGCTCCACTGTCATTCAAGAGAGTATGAAATCTGCAAGCCGTTGCAATAATGTGCATCATCCTTTCTTAAAAAAAAAATCCAGATGAATGAAAGATGGGGTTGGGAAACCTATTCCTGTAAAAGAAAGTTAAAAGAGCTTGTAAAAAAAGCACAGGCCTGCTGCAGTACAAAAATTATCTTCTGCTGTACGGCTAGAACGAAGAAATAGGAAGGCCATGGAAATGAAACCCAAGAAATTCTCCTCTTTACAGTGTTCCTCAATCTTGGCAACTTGAAGCTGTCTCTGGACTTCAAACTCCCAGAAACCCAATTGTGGTTGGTTGTAAGTCAAAGGACAAAAGCAGCTCATAGGATCTGTGTTGGCTTTCCACCTCCCATTTTGCACGGGCCTGATTTCTTCCTGCATCATTGTGGAGTGTTTTTGGGAGGGTGGGAAATGGCACAGAACATTCAGATAAAATTGTGCGAAGATTGCAGGTTAGCAGCCAGGAGAATATAACTCTTGGGATTTTGTTCTTGGAAACACCTTGGCTAAAAAACACCTTCAGCTCCAATGAACCAAACCAGGGGTGGGTTCTAACTTACCTCGCTGCTGGTTTGCTTCCTCCTGCGCCGCGTGGCCGCGCCTCGTGGCCGCGCGCGCGCCTCATGGACGCGCATGCGCAGTGCAAAAAAATTTTAAAAAATTCAATAAAAAAATTTAAAAAGCCGAAAACAAGATGGCAACGCATGCGCAGTGCCGGAAACTCTGCTTCCGTGCATGCACAGGAGAAAAAATAAAATAAAAAAAATTCAAAAAAAAATAAATCAAAAAAAAGATGGCGGCGCCCACGGAGCGGCACCGCAACCAGCGGGTCGCTACCAGTTTGGGCGATCAAGTCCGAACCGGGAGGAACCCACCTCTGAACCAAACCCCCAATTCCTCTTTGCTTTTTAGGCGATAGTCATGGAGGGAGGGAGACCACCTGGTTCGTCCTCAAACAGCAGTGCTGATCCTTTTCTTTATACTGTCTGTGCGGCCTTGTCTCATTGTGGCTGGATTCAAAACTCTCCACCACCTCCTGGAAGGCAGCTCTGCTCATTTGCATTGGTAGGATAAAACACCGGTCGTGTCATTTTTCTCCTGGCTGGCGGCTGAGGTTTCCCCTTGCCTATTAGCTGTAATATCAGTTAAATATTTCAACAGCTTAACAGGGACATTGATTGCTCATTACTCCAGACAAGATTTTGATGGGGCTGAGAAGATTTTGCCAACGCTGGACGGGGGCCAAAGTACAGGTAGTCCTCGACTTACAACCGTTCATTTAGCGACCATTTGAAGTTACAATGACACTGAAAAAAGTGACTTATGGCCGTTTTTCACGCTCATGACTGTGGTTGTTGCAGCATCCCTGTGGTCATATGATTAAAATTCGTTCGCTTGGCAACTGGCATGTATTTATGACGGTTGCAGTGTCCTGAGGTCTTGTGATCAGCTTTTGCGACTTTCTGACAAGCAAAGTCAATGGGGAAGCCAGATTCACTTAACAACTGTGTTGCTAACTTAACAACTGATTCGCTTAACAACTGTGGCAAGAAAAGTCATAAAATGGGGCAAATCTGACGTAACAACTGTTTTGTTTAGCAATGGAAATTTTGGGCTCATTTGTGGTCAGAAGTCAAAGATTACCTGGACTTTAAAAGGAGGATTTTTTTTTTCCTGTTTGGAAATGCTCTTTGCAAACCTCATTGTGCATTGAGGGGCAAAGCCTGGATTTGCACAGTGCACAAACGGGGTTGAGCAGAGTGGAATTCAGTGTGCTACATGAACCAGGGTTTGGTGTTCATGAGGTTTCTTTGGGCATGGCGTAGGACACGGGCTTTGTTCAACTGTGATTTGGTTGCAGCGAATGGTAGGAGCTGAGCTAATCCGAGTAGTTGCTGGAAATGGTACCTTTGAGCCTTTTCAGATCACTAGAGAAATGGCAGAGGTGTCCCAAAAGCCAAGATGGCGGCCATGGCAGTGCGATTGAAGCTCCACCTGCATTTTGTGTGAAATATGGCTGCCATCTTGCCTTTTTTACCATACCTTGGAGGAGGGGTGGGCAACTATGGCCCCTTTATGACCTGTGGACTTCAAGTCCCAGAATTCCTGAGGCAGCAACTATGACCCCTTTACGACCCTTGCTAACCTCCTTTCTCCTTTCCAGACCTCCTTTCTCTTTTCTCCTTCCCCTTCCTTTCCCTATTCTCTTTCCTTCTCCTTTCCTCTCTCTTTCTTTGTGTCATATGAAAATGTAATAATTGTATTTTCAAACCCCTCTTTTCTTCTCCCTTGGAGGACAAAGTTGTGTGTTCTCACAACCTGTCCTTAAGAGATCTCTTAAGCTGACCCCTCTCTCCCTCCTTCCCCCCCCTCTCCCTTTCTCTCTCTTTCCCCCTCCCATTTCCCTCCCTCCCCCCTCTCTTTTTCTCTCTCACACACACACAATAGTGGGAGGCAATAGAATTAAATGGCAAGCTTGCTTTAGCATGTGCTTATCAAGGGAGAAAAAAATCTGTAGACCCCCCCTCCCCCTCGCCATCTTCCTTATGTTAGGAATCTTCTTGGTAGAAACCCTGATTCTCAACGATTTTTGCATCCAAAAAGCATGCATTTTGAGGCCGCTCTTACAGACACTTTAAAGATTTGACACTTGAAGACAGGAGCCTGCCTTTTGCACCCTTTAAATTTACATTTCCAGCTCTTTAACATCTCCAAAACATCATCAATTATATTACAAGCCCTGCTTGGCCCTGCCCCCCACCAAATTCCTTCCAGTTCTCCACAATTAACTCTTGAAAATGCCGCAGGGAGAAGAGCTAATAACATCTGACGGTGTATTAAGAGATGCTCAAAAGATGCTCATTTCAAGCTAGAGTAAACCTGCCATCAGACGGTTGAGGGGCCAGGAAATCCTGAAGCCATCTACAGTTCCCAGCTTGATCCATGCAACCTTCGAGTTATGTTCAGGACTTGAGAGACCAGTTTCAAGATTTGGGGAGTGGGGGGAGGGGGAAGACCAACAATCAGTTTTGAAGGACATCTCTAAGGGGAAGTATATTTTAGTTCACTTGGAACAAATTGCTATAATGCAATTTTGGAGGTTTCCAAGGTGGATGGGGATGTTAATATAGAGGTAGGGAAAATTCAAGACAGAACCTGCACAGATGTATACTTTCTCAATCTCCTGTGGTTCCCATCTACAAAAATCAGAGGTTTCCTGTCCTGCAGGGTAAACTGTATCTGTGTTTCAGCTTCTTTTTATTGAGACATCCTTTCTTAATGCTATACGCCCGTGTTTCTCAACTTTGGCAACTTTTAGATAAGTGGACCAATTCCCAGTATTGCCCAGCCAGCCATGAAATAAAAGGAAAGGGAAAGGGAAAGGGAAAGGGAAAGGGAAGGGGAAAGGGAAAGGGAAAGGAAAGGAAAGGAAAGGAAAGGAAAGGAAAGGAAAGGAAAGGA
>QLTV01002258.1:75058-95320 GCA_003457575.1 Thermophis baileyi
CCCACACAGTTGATTAAGGAAGAGGCAGATGGCAGCTCCCAAGTGCCTGGGGTCTTCACTGATTGCTCTCAGAGGGCTGCTGCAATTAGCCCAAGGACCTTTGGAGACCCAGGCTGGACAGGTTGCCCACCCTGCCTCAGTGGATAACAAGACTCGGGCAGGAGCCAGAATGGGACAATTCACCATGGCCATCTTGCCACGGCCAACTCACCACTGCCAACTCGCCATGGCCAACTCTCTCCATGGCCAACTCAGCATGGGAAAACTCACTGCAGGACAATTCAACAATTGTATTTAATTATTTAAAATAATTAATACATTATTTTAATTTTTGTCATTCCCATTTCATTTTGTCCCTCCTTCTGCTGACTGCCAGCTGACTGCAATTTGGCAGTTCAAATCCCACCAGGCTCATGGTTGACTCAGCCTTCCATCCTTCCGAGGTGGGTAAAATGAGGACCCAGATTGTTGGGGGCAATATGCTGACTCTGCAAACCGCTTAGAGAGGGCTGTAAAGAACTGTGAAGCGGTATATAAGACTAAGTGCTATTGCTATTGCTATCCTGTGACAAGTTGTCCCGCAGTGAGTTGACCATAGCGAATTGGCCACGGCAAGTGGCGGGAATTATTGGGAAGAGCTCAGCTGGGGTAACTTTGGCATAAAAATTGATGATGGGGTAAAGGCCACTCATGAAGTTCTCTTGAGTTGCTTCTTGTTTAATAAGAGAGGAGTTGGGGTTTGAAACCCACTTACAGAAATTAGAAGAATTTCTAAATATAAAAAAAAAAAATTCAAAAGGAGAAGAAACATTGCATTGTCTCTTTCAGTCTTTTTAGTAGCATGAGGGATGTGTGTGTTTTTGCTCAAGTCTTTGAGGCACTCTTGACTCTGAGCGACTGCCGGAACAAGCCCCTGCAGATTTTTTGGCAACATATTTGGAGGGAGTGACTGGCCCAAGGTCACCCAGCTGGCTTTGTGTCTAAGTTGGGACTATAACTTAACATCTCCTAGTTTCCAGCTTGGTGCTATTAGGATTATTATATGTGGGCTGCAAACTTCCACAGGACTAGTAGGCGACAGGAAAGGGTTAAACCACCAGAGCTGAAGAAGCTTCTTGGATGAGAAGCGAAATGGCTTCAAAGAAAAACAAGAAAGTCCAGTTGCTTCTTCAAAAAGCACCTTTGGGTTAGACCAGGGGTGAAATTCAAAATTTTTCCCTACCAGTTCTGTGGGCATGGCTTGGTGGGTGTGGCAGGGGAAGGATACTGCAAAATCTCCATTCCCACCCCACTCTGGGGCCAGCCAGAGGTGGTGTTTGCTGGTTCTCCGAACTACTCAAAATTTCCGCTACCTGTTCTCCAGAACCTGTCAGAACCTGCTGGATTTCACCCCTGGGTTAGACCGGTATTTCTCAATGTCCACATCTTTTAAGATGTATGGATTTCAACTCCCAATTTATGAAGGTTGAAAAACACTAGCATTGAGAAATGGGATTTGTGGCTTTATTTATGTATGCCTTTATTATATTTATACATGTAGTCCTCGACTCACGACTACAATTGAGTCCAAAATTTCTGTTGCTAAGCGAAACGTTTGTGAATCATTGCAATGGTTAAGTTAGTAACATAGTTGTTAAGTGAACCTGGCTTCCGCCTTGACTTTGCTTGTCAAAAGGTTGCAAAAGGTAATCACATGACCCCGGGACTCTACGATTGTCATAGATATGGACCAGTTGCAAGCATCCGGATTTTGATCACATGACCGTAGTGATGCTGCAATGGTTGTAAGTGTGAAAAACGGTCATAACCACTTTTTTCAGTGCCATTGTAACTTTGAACGGTCACTAAACGAATTGTTGTAAGTCGAAGACTACTTCTATCTCGCCTTTCAGAACTGAATAGCACATCCTCTCATTTCCCTGAATAGAATAGAATAGAATAGAATAGAATAGAATAGAATAGAATAGAATAATAGAATAGAATGGAATGGAATGGAATAGAATAGAATAGAATAGAATAATAGAATAGAATCTGGAAGGGACCTTGGAGGTCTTCTAGTCCAGCCCCCTGCTCAAGCAGGAGAACCTATACCATTTCAGATAAGTGACTGTCTAGTCTCTTCTTGAAAACCTCCAGTGATGGAGCGCTTATATCCCATGAAGCAGTGTCTACTCTTAGTGACCACGTTGTTAGTTATTTTCCGTTATGATCTGTTGTCGCCTAGTCCTTCAGTCCTTCAAACTATGCCCCCATCTCCATTGCAACTGAGTCCATCCCCTCTTGCTGCTGGTTGTCCTTTTCTTCTCTTTCCTTCCACCTTTCCCAGCATTCTCCAGAGATCCATCTAGGTCTTTACATAATGTGTCCAAATTATGATAATTTGCGCCTGATCCTTTGTGCCTTGAGTGAGAATTCTGCATTGAGGGGGGGAGTGGAACCTGTATTTCCCCGCTCCTAGTCCAGCTTCTTCCCATCACATCTGATTGGCTCTTGAGATGAGAGGGAGGGACTGGCCCAAAGTCAGCCAATAAGCTTCTGTGGCTATAGGGGGATGTGGCATATACTGATAGGGATAGGCTGTGTACACACAAGAAGTTTAAATCAAAATAATTACAGATTGGGAACTTCAGATTTAGTTTCTGCTTCAAATGATCTTTTGGGAATCTGGTCAAGAGCACTGCACAGCCCTGCTAGTATTTGCATTGGCATAACATGCTAAGTATGTTAAGCTAAACCCTGATGAGCTTTTGTGAAAGTTAGTTTATGCCTTTGGGCCTTGTGGAAACCTAAAAGGTGATACGATAATATAGGCTTACTATTATTTGTCATAGCAGCCAACATCCATGAAGATTTCCGAGATACAGGTAGTCCTCGACTTACAGCCATTCATTTAGTGACCGTTCAAAGTTAGAATGGAATTGAAAAAAGCGACTTATGACCGTGTTTCATACTTACAACTGTTGCAGAATCCTCGTGGTCACGTGATCAAATCTGAGACGCTTGGCAACTGGCATGTATTTATGACGGTTGTAGTGTCCCCCGGGGTCATGCAATCACCTTTTGCAACCTTCTGACAAGCAAAGTCAACGGGGAAGCCAGATTCACTTAACAACCGTGTTGCTAACTTAATAACTGCAGTGATTCCCTTAACAACGGTGGCAAGAAAGTTTGTAAAATGGGGCAAAGCTCACTTAACTATCTTGTTTAGCAATGGGCTAAATAAATAAACAATTGGGCTCAATTGTGGTCATAAGTCAAGGACTACCTGTATTGTAATACATGTAAAAAATGGCATCCTACTAATGTTTAAACAGCAAGAATAGAACCTCTTCAGTCTTCAGATCAGTGGTGAAATCCATTTTTTTTTACTACCAGTTCTGTGGGTGTGGCTTGGTGGGCGTGGTGTGGCTTGGTGGGCGTGGCTTGGTGGGCGTGGCAGGGGAAGGATACTGCAAAATCCCCATTCCCTCCCCACTCCTGGGGGAAGGATACTGCAAAATCTCCATTCCCACCCCACTCTGGGGCCAGCCAGAGGTGATATTTGCCGGTTCTCCAAACTACTCAAAATTTCCACTACCAGTTCTCCAGAACCTGTCAGAACCTGCTGGATTTCACCCCTGCTTCAGATAATGTATTAGGAGGAGACCTGTGTTAGCCGATGATGGGCAAAAATCAGAAGATGTCAGATAGCACCATTTTGGACTAAGACTTTTGATTAAAACACCGAACCTGATGAAGGGAGCCCATGATAGCCGTTCCTTTTTAATAAATTTGGTTAATTTGAAAAGGTGCCACTGGTTTCCTTCCGATGGTTGACTTTCAAGAGAAATGCAGTTCTAGAACTTGGATGTAACATTGGGCCTTCACTTGAGCATCTTTGGGGGGGGGGGGAAGGATTAGAGAAATGAAAGAAAAAATAACTTTGTTAAGGGTGGTTTGCCCTGAGAAGTCTCTTTGCAACAGCAGCAATGATTCTGAAGGACATCTGGGCCGATCCAGCAAAATCCAGGGGGATGCAGAGGGTTCAGAAATGCAGGGGCTTTATTAAAAAGTATTATTTCTATTGAGTCGAAAATTTAAATTTTCAACGATGGTACAGTATGTACAACAGCTCTCTTTGTGTAAGAGAAGGTTGGATTGGGTGTGAAAGAAGAAAAAAATATTGCGTGTCTGTGAAGCCATTCCGCCCCCTGCTGGCCAAGAGCATATATAGCAATTGGACTTGTTTTTCCCCACTCTTGTTTCAAATTGGTATAATCTTATTGTTGCATGTAAAGTAAACGTGTATGGCCTGTTTTCCATTGTGTTTCCTAGATCCCAACAACCGCCACTAGAATAAGCTATAATAGAGCAGGGTGAGTTTCTTTTCCCAAACTAACATTTTGATTGATTGATTATGTGCCACCAAGTCGTTTTCGACTCCTAGCAACCACATAGATAGATTTTTCTCCAAGATGATCTCGTCCTAACCTGTTCTTTCACATCTCCCAATGGTGCACTCATTGCCTCTGTTACTGAATCCATCCCTCTTGCTCCTGGTCATCCTCTTCCTCTCTTTCCTTCCACCTTTCCTAGCATCAGCACCTTTTCCAGGGAGCTGGGTCTTTCCATAACACGTCTGAAATAGAATAATATTAAGCCTGGAGATTTGTGCTTGAGTGAGAACTCTGGGTTGATTTGTTCAGTGATCCATCGGTTCATTTCCTTGGTTATCCATGACATTCAGAGTAACAGAATAACAGAGTTGGAAGGGACCTTGGAGATCTTCTAGTCCTGCTCAAGCAGGAGACCCTATACCAGTGACGGCTAACCTTTTCAGCACCGAGTGCCGAAACTGGAGTGCGCGCGCGCACCAGAGTGCCAAAACCTGGAAGAGAGCAGCTTGCCGGTGCGCATGCATGCGGCGGCCAGCTGCTCTTCCGGGTTCTCACTGCAGGCATGCCATAGGTTCGCCATCACAGCCCTATACTATTTCAGACAAATGGTTGTCCAGTTCTTTTTAAAAGCCTTCAGTGACGGAGCACCCACAACTTCTGAAGGCTGATTCCACTGATTTCCACTGTCAGGAAATTTCTCCTTATTTCCAGGTTGCATCTCTCCTTGATTAGTTTCCATCCACTGCTTCTTGTTCTGCCTTCTGGCACTTTGGAAAATAGGTTGACCCCCCCTCCCCCCCATTCTTTGTGGCAGCTCCTGAAATATTGGCACACTGCTATCATGTCACCCCTAGTCCTTCTTTTCTCTAAACTAGACATACCCAATTCCTGCAATCATTCTTCACATTTTTAGCCTCCAGCCCCCTAATCATCTTTGTTGCTCTTCTCTGCACTCTTTCTAGATTCAGAACATCTTTTTTATATTGTGGCGACCAAAACTGGATGGAGTATTCCAAGTGTGGCCTTACCAAGGCATTATAAAGAGGTATTAACACTTCACGTGATCTTGATTCTATCCCTCTGTTAATGCAGCCTAGGATTGCATTGGCTTGGTGGTGGTTTGTTCTCCAAGCTTGCTGTTCAGCTTCTGAACATTTCATCAACAGGCTTGGTAACATCATCCACAGGACTTGGATTGAAGTCTGCAGATGATGTTGATGAAACATTCAGAAGCTGAACAGCAAGCTCAGAGAACAAACCACTGCCAACATCTACCACCCGAGCTACAAATATTTTCTATCATTTTAAATTGCATTGGCTTTTTTGGCGACTGTAGCATACTGCTGGCTCATATTTAAGCGATTGTCCACTAGGACTCCAAGATCTCTCTCACAGCATCTCCTCCAATAGCAAAGTTCAAAGATGTCAATATTCTTCCTATCCCGCTTCTCTAAATCCCACTTTCGTTTCCATAGAGTGTCACAAGGACCACCATGGCTTGCACAGTTCTGATCTGCAGCACTGCAGGCTACTTCAGCTGACTGCTAGCTGCAGTTCTGCGGTTCAAATCTCACCGGCTCAAGGTTGACTCAGCCTTCCATCCTTCCGAGGTGGGTAAAATGAGGACCCAGATTGTTGGGGGCAATATGCTGACTCTGTGAACTGCTTAGAGAGGGCTGTAAAGCACTGTAAAGCGGTATATAAGTCTAAGTGCTATTGCTATTGCTATCTTGGTACGAGTGGACACATCCTGGCATCTACCATGTTTCCCCGAAAATAAGACACTGTCTTATATATTTTTGAACCTTGAAATAAGCGCTTGGCCTTATTGCCATGCACTCAAAAGCCCGATTGGGCTTATTATCAGGGGATGTCTAATTTGGGGGGAAACAGGGTAATTATCTTTTCCAAGGCCTTCATGGCTGCTCTACCCAGTGCTGGTCTGTGGTGTATTTCTTGACTGCTTGTTCCTTGACTCTAAAAGGCAGAAGCTGTATACTGCTTTGATATCTTCATTGTCAACTGGGATTTTTTTAAAAATAATTTTTTAAATTTTATTCACAGCGTTAAAATACAAATTACAAAAAAAGAAAAAAATATATAAGAATAAAGCAAAACTAAACAAGACATTAAACAAAGAAAAATGTGCATAGGGAAAAACCTCATACACATAGATTATTCCTCCCCCCTTGAATACTGATAAATATATATTAAGAATAATAGTTTCTCCCCCCCCCCTTGCAAAGCAGGCCTTCAATTTATGGACTTCTACAATTCTGTTTACCCAACCAATTTGACCTAACATCTATCTACTATATTTTTTAAAAAAAACATAATTAAAAGGTAGAGCCAACAGCAATGTTAAACTGAAGCTGACTACCAACTTGAAAGGTGGTACAATAATCTGTCTCCCCTGTACCAATCCAAGCAAGGAGTCGTGTTTGACTTTCTCATCTCCAGGTGAGGCCTGGTGGGAGGGCAAGGCAAGCTAAGGAGATTCCCCTGGAATCAGTTAATTTGCCCCTTATTGAAACAGCAGGAAAGAATTTGACTCTTGAGGTAAAGCAATGAACAAAACTGTTCATCCAGGATAGCAGTTCTCAGATGTTTTGGTCTCAGGACCAGTAGTGAAATCCAATTTTTTTACTACCGGTTCTGTGGGTGTGGCTTGGTGGGCGTGGTGTGGCTTGGTGGGCGTAGCTTGGCGGGTGTGGCAGGGGAAGGATACTGCAAAATCTCCATTCCCACCCCACTCTGGGACCAGCCAGAGGTGGTATTTGCTGGTTCTCCGAACTAATCAAAATTTCCGCTACCGGTTCTCCGAACTACTCAAAATTTCCACTACCGGTTCTCCAGAACCTGTCAGAACCTGCTGGATTTCACCTCTGCTCAGGACCTCTTTACACTCTTAAAAATAGATGAAAACCACAAGGACTTTTTGTTTATATGGGATATAACTATCAATGTTTTACCATGTTAGAAATTAAAAGGGAGATATTTTAAAAAATATGTATTCATTAGTTTATTTAAAAATATCAAGAATAAACTCATTACAGGTAAACAGATATAACCCTGAAACTGAAAATCTCTGAAAATGCGCATAGTTATACCCTAAACCAGGGCTCTCCAAACTTGGCAACTTTAATTCCCATAATTCTCATGGACTTCAATTCCCAGAATTCCCCAACCAGCATGGTTGGCTGAGGAATTCTGGGAGTCAAACACCTCAAGTCTTAAAGTTGCCAAGGTTGGATACCCTTGCTCTAAATCTACTATCTTTAAAAATACACAAGCATGAATTCTGTTAGCTTTCGGAGCGATGATAGCAATAGCACTTAGACTTATATACCGCTTTACAGTGCTTTACAGCACTCTCTAAGTGGTTCACAGAGTCAGCATATTGCCCCCAACAATCTGGGTCCTCATTTTACCCACCTCGGAAGGATGGAAGGCTGAGTCAACCTTGAGCCGGTGAGATTTGAACCGCTGAACTGCTGAACAGTCAGCTGAAGTAGCCTGCAGTACTGCACTCTAACTACTGCGCCACCTCGGCTCAATGATATCATGCAGCCTTTGGGAAACCCCACTGCATCCTTGTAAGAGAATTAGAGTGGAAAAAAGAAAATTACTATCTTAGCATTATTATGAAAAGAGTTTTGATTGTGTAGATCAGAGGTCTTCAAACTTGGCAACTTTAAGACTTGTGGACTTCAACTCCCAGAATTCTCCAGCCAGCTGGCTGGAGAATTCTGTGAGTTGAAGTCCACAAGTCTTAAAGTTGCCAAGTTTGAGGACCCCTGGTGTAGATAGATAGACCCTTTTGAAAGGTCTCAGAGATCCAAGAGTCCACAGGCCACATTTTGAGAATCATTGGACTAGTTACCTGATCTGGGGTGCGATGCTCTTAGTGATCACTAGATGGCAGCAAAAAGACAGAAGTCATAACTTTTTGAAAAAGATGTTTGCAGCCCAAATTTTACTTATTTATGTAGATACACATGGCTGCCATCTCACCAGTGTGACTCTGGATCAGAGGTGGGCAATTAATTTTCCCGAGGGGCTACCTGAGAAATTGGGACTGCAAAGGGAGGCACACCTACATAAATTGGGGGGGAAATGGCAGTGGCCTTCAAAATAAAAACAATGTAGCTGTATTGCATTTGATTTTTAATTTATTTGCATTTTTAATTTCCTATTGACCTCATGTGGGCTGGACAGGGATGGCGAAGGGGCCAGATGTGGCCCAAAGGCTATAAAATGCCCAGGTTTGTTCTGGACAAGTTACAAAAATTAACATATAATTTAAATACTATATTTATACACAGAGAGGGGGGAGGGGGGAAGGAGAGAGAGCAAGAGAGAGGGGACGTCCCAAAAGTCAGGCACCAGGGTCTACTCTAATCACTATGTTTTATTAATTAATGTGGTTTTTTTAAAAATTGAAAATGTAACTGTACTTAGGAATGTTCAAAGGTAATGCATCAAGAAGTATTTAGAAAAAAAAATGGCAACATTGGACATTGAATATGATTTATATGATAAACTGTGTATGGACCCTGACTGTTAGTACACCTCTGTTGATATCCTTGTCTTTGCCTTGAATTTCTCCCATCCAACACAGAAACTTCTTTTCTTTTTAAAGACTGGATGGCATTACAGTTGGTGATTTTACAAGCTAGGCTTGTGCCTGTTGGTCTTGCATAAATCCAGCTGAATAAATCTGGCTTTTCTGCAACACGTTGAATCGTTCTCTAATCAAACCACCCGGACTCTCACATGCCCCACCATTTTTTTTTTTAAAAAAAGGTTAACACTAGCCCAGTGGTGGGTTGCTGCCGGTTCGGACCGCTTCTCCCGTACCGGTGGCGGAAATTTGCACCCGCTCGCCGAACCGGCAGCGATGGCCGGCTGTCCACGCCCCCGAACCGGTTCTCCGGTCGCTGCGGCTGGCAAAGAACCCTCTGCGTGTGCGCAGAGGCTTCTGCGCATGTGCAGAGGTTTATTTCCGTGATGTGACATAGGCGCGCGAGCGCACGTGCGCAAAACGCGCACTTCTATCGCGATGTGAACCGGTAGGGAAGGTAAGTGGAACTCACCCCTGCACTAGCCACATTTCACATTGGTGTGTTGCACCTGCTAGGTTCTTTAACCTGGTTAAAAATATGTTCCATGACCTTCCACTCATCTACTGTACCTATTGACAGAATTCAGAAATATAGGCCTGAGTTGATTGGGCAAATTGTGAAGCTCATAAATTCAGGTCTGATCTGCAGTCAATTTTAACTCTTTTACCACACTGTAAACTTCTGCCTTGGATGTTTGTCTGTGGAGATTCTCAGTCATCCAGCTCATAGTTGTGTCAAAGGTGCTTTTTGTTTCTTCTTCAAAAGGCAACTGGGTTGTGTTTTTTTTTTTTCTTGAGGCAGAAGACATTTCGCTTCTCATCCAAGAAGCTTCATCAGTTCTGATGTGAGGGGATGGAAGGATAGGTTCTGATAGGATGGGGGAGGATTGTATTTCTGATAGCAGATGAGCACAATTCAAGCACAGATGAGCACAATTCACAAGCCTGACTTTTGGGACATCCCCGCTCTCTTGCTCATTCTGTCTCTCTCTCTCTTCTTCCCACCCTTCTCCCCAAATACTATACTATAAATATAGTATTTAAATTATATTTTTGTAACTTGCCCAGATGGCAGATGAGCACAGTTCAAAACTGATGATGTCTCCTCGAATGGTGACGAAACGTTTGCAATCAAATTGCCAAGCTCAAACCAACAGCCTAATTGTATTACTTTGCAGTTAGCACTCTCCCTGAGAGCGCTCTTTGAGGCCATTTGGGAGTTTATCAGTGCCCTCAGGGTCTCCTGAATCAGGGTGCCATTGGTTGTGGAACTGTTACAAGGGCTGCGTTGTAAACTGGAGATAGGTGGTGTCTTATTCCTCCCCCACTGTTGAGGGAGGGGTGTTCAATTCTAACATTGACGGATTCTTTTACCCCTCTTTCAAACCCCTCCTCTCTGTCCAAAATGTGGACCATCCAAAGGGGATCTTCCATTTTCCCTCTTAGTCTGCCCCGGTTTTCATTTTCTTTTTGTCAACCTGCAGAGTGAAAGATGAGGCCTGTTCGTGCCTGTCGCTCCCTCGTCCCAGTTACCACCAGCAGGTGTGAACTGAACGCTCCCCTCCTCGGCTATCCTTTGTATCTGCTCCAAACCACCAGCACTTAAATAAAAGAGGGGGAGGAAGAGAAAATTACAGGTTTTGGTTGCCTCAAGAGGGCAGAGGGAGGGGGAAAAACCCAACACAAGCACCTTGGCAGGCACAATGGAAGAATTGCTTTGCCCTTAAAATCAGGGCTATTTAGTGGAATGCTTAGAAGGGATCCCGCAGGGAGATAATCGTCTCCTCAACAGCCAGACTCTTGATTGTCTCTATTATACCATCCTTCTCTTTTAGAAACAATTCCAGGGAGGCTTAAGGTTTTTTTGTTTTTGTTTTTGCTTGCCATGAAACCTGAAAGAGAAACAGTCCGGGCAATTGGTAGTAGTGAATCATAATCAGGCTTTTTCTTGAAAGAACCGGCCATTCACGTTGCAATTACAGATGGTTCTCGATTTACGACCACAATTAAGCCTAAGAATTCCATTGTTAAGCAAGATGGTTGTTAAGTGAAGTTTTCCTCCATTTTACGACCTTTCTTGCCACGGTTGTTAAGTGAGTCCCTGCAGTTAAGTTAATAACACCGTTGTTAAGTCAATCTGGCTTTGCTTGTCAGAAGGTCACAAGAGGGTGATCCACATGACCCCTGTCTCTTGGTCCTCTGGAATGCAGCCCCTCCCTCCTGGGAATCCAGACTACATTCCACCACACAGTTTGAGACAGGTGATTCCTCAGATAACACGATTAGCTTCCTTTGCTTGATGAGTCATGATAGCAATAGTACTTAGACTTATATACCGCTTCACAGTGCTTTACAGCCCTCTCTGTAAAGCAAGTGAAGTAGTTTACAGAGTCAGCACATTGCCCCCAGCAATCTGGGGTCCTCATTTTACCGACCTCGGAAGGATGGAAGGCTGAGTCAACCTTGAGCCGGTGAGATTTGAACTGCCAAATTGCTGAATGTCTATGGAGATTCTCAGTCATCCAGGTCATGGTTGTCCCAAAGGTGCTTTTTTCAAGAGGCAACTGGACTTTCTGGTTTTTCTTTGAGGACGTTTCGCTTCTCATCCAAGAAGCTTCTTCAGCTCTTCCCCACCATCCAGTCAGAGCTGAAGTAGCTTCTTGGATGAGAAGCTAAACGTCCTCAAAGAAAAACCAGAAAGTCCAGTTGTCTCTTGAAAAAGCACCTTTGGGATGCCGAATTGCTGGCAGCCGGCAGTCAGCAGAAACAGCCTGCAGTACTGCATTCTAACCACTGCGCCACCACGTGATGTCACTATGGCTTCCATCATACACCTAGGCTCCCACTCTTAATTTGTGAATCTTGTCTTTCTGTCCCAGATATATGCTTGCTCCAGCATCACAATCTTCTAGGCCAGTGGTTCTCAACCTTTTCTTCACCATGGACCCCCTTTAAATATCTTTTGTGGCCACAGACCACGGCCACCAACCCCAAGACTTAACTCAAGATTTAAATCATAACATTTCTTCAAGCCTTCGAGTGGTGCGGTGGCCTAGTGGTGGAGCTCTCGCCTCACAATCAGGAGGCTGTGAGTTCGATCCTAGGTAGAGGCTGATATTCCAAAACTCCGCATTGGTGACAGAAAGGGCATCCGGCCATTAAAACACTCTGCTAGCTCCATTCAGTTGCCCAGACTCCACCCCGCGAGGGATTATGGGGTCATAAAAAGATGAAGAAGATTTCTTCAAGCCTTCGCGGACCTCCTGTGATGACATTGCGGACTCCCAGGGGTCCAAAGACCACAGGTTGAGAACTACTGGACTAGGTCCATTAACATAGTTAAGCTCCTTTTCCATTAGACATTAGAATGCGAGTCCCCATTGTTGCATCTATAGAGAACACACGGGGGGCGAGTGTTACGCCCTTATCCAGCACCTATCTTGCCCCTTATGTAGACTTGCTTGTCTATCCTGACTAGTAGGGACATTCAGTCTTTGGCAATGAAAAGACTGTATTGGCCTGTGATAGAGATATCCAAACAAAGGAGTGGTCAATATTTTATGTAGAACTATAATTGAAGCAAAACAGGTACTGTGCTGGCAAATATTCATTTCTACTATGTATGGGAATATCCGTGGGGTGTGATAAAAAAAAAAAAGTCCAGATAGTACAGTATAAGTTCCACTTGTTCTTTAGTGTGCTGCTATAATGGTCTGTGAGAATAACCTTGGGAGACAGAAGGAAGAGCCTTCTGTCAACAACAATCAGACAACTGACAGCTGAATCCGCAGAAGGAATGGGGGAATGGCAAATGTCTCAGAAGAGATGCTACCTTGATTTTGAGACTATAAAAACAAGGTGGGAGAGACATAACTTCAGACCTCGAAGATTCTGTTAATGTAATTTTACAGTAAGAGAAAGTACTTCTTGGATGTGCTTCTTCTCTTGATTTGCCTCCAGAAGTTGTGGATGCTCCAACACTGGAAGTTTTTAAGAAGAGATTTGACAGCCATTTGTTTGAAATGGTATAGGGTTTCCTGCCTGAGCAGGGGACTGGACTAGAGGACCTCCAAGGTCCCTTCCAACTCTGTTATTCTGTTCTGTCTGGACTACCTTGAAGAGCTGACAGTCACATTTTGACAGTCACATTTTTTTTAATAACCTGAGGACCAGTGGTGGGATTCAAATTTTTTTACTACTGGTTCTGTGGGCGTGGCTTGGTGGGTGTGGCTTGGTGGGCGTGGCTTGGTGGGCGTGGCAGGGGAAGGATACTGTAAAATCTCCATTCCCTCCCCACTCCAGGGGAAGGATACTGCAAAATCCCCATTTCCTCCCGATCAGCTGGGACTCGGGAGGTAGAGAATAGATGGAGGTGGGGCCAGTCAGAGGTGGTATTTACCAGTTCTTCGAACTACTCAAAATTTCCGCTACCGGTTCTCCAGAACTGGCCAGAACCTGCTGAAACCCACCTCTGCTGAGGACTCAGTGTACTGTGAATCCCTGCAGATAGCCCAGCACCTATACAGGTACAGGACTTTTTTATTACACCCCATGGACCTCCCTGTACATAGAAATGAATACAGGTAATCCTCGACTTACAATTACAATTGAGCCCAAAATTTCTGTTGCTAAGTCAAACAGTTCTTAAGTGAGTTTTGTCCATGGGTGGGTTCTAACTTACCTCGCTGCTGGTTCGCTTCCTCCCGTGCCGCGTGGCCGCGCCTCGTGGGCGCGTGCACATTTTGCATACATGCGCATGCACAGCGCCCAAAAATCCAAAAAAATCCCCCCCCCAAAAGCCAAAAACAAGATGGCGACGCATGCGCAGTGCCGGAAACTTGGCTTCTGCGCATGCACAGGGGGGAAAAAAATCCCCCCCAAATTTTTTTTTCAAAAAAAAAAAATTCCAAAAATAGATGGCGGCGTCCACGGACCGGCACCGACTGAATCGGCTCCGTGACGTCACCAGCAGGTTGCTACCGGTTCAGGTGAACCGGTCCGAACCGGGAGGAACCCACCTCTGGTTTTGTCCCATTTTACGAACCTCCGTGCTACAGTTGTTAAGAGAATCACTGCAGTTGTTAAGTTAGTAACACGATTGTTAAGGGCATCTGGCTTTCCCATTGACATTGCTTGTCAGAAGGTCACAACTGGTGATTACATGACTCTGGGATACTGCAACTGTCATAAATATGAGCCAATTGCCAAGTATCCGAATTTTGATCACATGACCATGGGAATGCTGCAACAAGTGTAAGTATGAAAAATAGCAATGGCACTTAGACTTATATACCGCTTCACAGTGCTTTACAACCCTCTCTAAGCAGTTCACAGAGTCAGCACATTGCTCCCAACAATCTGGGTCCTCATGTTTGTAATGGTTGTAAGCCACTTTTTCTGTGCTGTTGTAACTTCAAACAGTCACTAAATGAATGCTGTAAGTCAAGGACTAGCTCTATTATGTTGGAGTTTGTTTTGATGGATCTCACATAAATCCACTTCTATAGAAACTTTAGACCAACTTTAAGACTTGTGGACTTCAACTCCCAGAATTCCTCAGCCAGCTGGCTGTGGAATTCTGGGAGTTGAAGTCCACAGGTTTTAAAGTTGCCAAGGTTGGAGACCCCTGCTTTAGACTATGATTGGTATATCTCTTGCCTCACAAATCCCCATTATGTCTGCATTTATCTCACCAGTCTGTGGCTGGTAAACATGAGTGAGCCAGTACGTGTGGCATGTTGTATACATTCAGATTCTCAGAAGGGGGAAGGATCTTGGACTATGGGGCCAGATGGTTGGGAAGCTGCAGTAACCCCTTCTATAAGGAAAGGTCATAAGGTCTAGGAACTTCTCATTGAAAAGAAAGGCAGGTGAAGGGAAGTGAGGGAGAATGAGGATCAGATTGTTCCTGAGCGACCTCTTCCTGTACATCGACCCAAAGGCTTTGGGGTTTGTTGAGGAACTCGACAGAAGAGATGGAAAAAGACAAAGATTGAGTCTGACCCAACACATGTTAGAGCCTATATTAGGGATTACATTACAGGTTAGTCCTCAATTTATGACCGTAATGGATCCTTCTGAGCTGGATGAGGCACAGCCTTGCTCTGTCATCTGGCAGGATGAGTCTATAAAACTGAAGGAGATGGACAGGTTCTTGGAGTTGTTTGGATGGTCACCTGTATGTTCAATCTACTGTATGTCTCTCCTAACTGCTGACAGCCTCCTACAGGAGAGCATATGGTTGGGTCTAAGCAGAGGCGAAGTATCGTTGTGTGAGAGGATGCTTCTGCATGCCTCGAAGGAAGTGGTGGTCTGTTTCCTTCTCAAAAAGCTATCACTGGGACCAACTGCTGTATGTTAGCTTTTTTCCAACCTTCCCATTTTGGAGAAGGTTCTGGAAAAGATGATCAAGATGCAGCTCCAGAGGTTCCTGGAGGAAACCAATGACCTTGATCCTTTTCACACCAGGATTCAGTACAAAGATAACAACCTTTACAAAGGCCTTACAGATCTAATCCAGGGGTGTCAAACTCAAGGCCCACGGGCCAGATCCATCCCATGGGGTGCTTAGATGTGGCCCATGGGGCCATCCTGGAAACAGCGAAGGACCGGCCCGTGGTGCCTCTGCCAGAGAAAATGGAACTTGGGAGGGCCACACGCGGTGACCCTTTTCACTGGCAGAGGGCTGCAGGAGGCTGTCACAGCTGAAAATGGAGCCCCACGCGGGCCCCCTGAGCTCAGTTTTCACTGGCAGAATGCTAGCAAAACAAACTACTAGCAAAAGTGGATCCCCCCAGCCCTGCCCACGCCACAATAGGTGCCCCCGACATGAGTGATGTCGAGCTGGCCACGCCTACCGTGGCCACACCCACCTGGACACCCTCACCCATCCCCCCAAGGTCAAAAACAACCCTGATGCGGCCCTCAATGAAATCAAGTTTGACACCCCTGATCTAGCCCTTCCTGTAGGCACCAGGCCAGGACAATGTGGAAATCTACTAAAACAGTGATGGCGAACCTATGGCACGCATGCCACAGGTGGCACGCGGAGCCATATCTGAGGGCACGCGAGGTGTTGCCCTATGTCAGCTCCAGCGCGCATTGCATGCTGGCCAGCTGATTTTCGGCCTTCCGGAGGGCAGGGGGAAGGTCGTTTTTGTCTTCCCAAGGCTTCAGGAAAGCCTCCGGAGCCTGTGGATGGCGAAAAATGGACCCAACGGCCCAACCGGAAGTTCGTTTCTGAATCGGAGGTTGGGCCATTGGGCCGTTTTTCACCCTCCCCAGGCTTCAGGAAAGCCTCCTGAAGCCTGGGCAGGGTGAAAAACAGCCCAATGGCCGAACCGGAAGTTCATTTCCGAACTTCTGGTTGGCCGTTGGGTCTGTTTTTCACCATCCACAGGCTCTGGAGGCTTTCCTGAAGCCTTGGGAAGGTGAAAACGACCTCCCCCCCCTCCTCCCTCCGGAAGGCCGAAAATCAGCTGGAATCCCTTTTTCGCCATCCACAAGCTCCGGATGCTTCAGTGAGTCCTGCGTGCGTGCGCGGGGGGGGGGGGAACAGCACGCAGGGGTTGTGCGCGCATGCGCGTTGGGGGGGTCATTGCATTATGGGTGTGGGCACGCGCGCGCGTGCCCTTTTGGCACCCGAGCAAAAAAAGGTTCGCCATCACTGTACTAAAATGTCAAGCATTGAATCTTTCCCCTGTGTGGCTGTTTTGCTGCAGTTGTTTAACTGGTGTAAAAAAGGAAATTCTAGCTGTTCTGTTTTGATTTTTTAACCCTCCAGTAAGCCACCCAGAATCACTAGAAGAGTGGGTAGCCTTAAAATTGAATGAGTAAGAAATAGTAAAATAAGTCTGAAGATTCATAAAAGGACAGAGGGGGAAACAGACACAAAGAATGCTGGACAATAGAGTGGAATGAGACTTGCATTGGAGCTGAATTGAAAGGAGCTTCAGGACAGGTTGAAAAGTCTTATTATATGTACAGCACACGGTGAAGTTCAGAGCTCACTAGTGCAAGATGTGGCCATGGCCGTCCACTTGGAAAATTATACAGTGAAAGGGAATTAGATAAATCTATGGAGGATGAGGTTTTCAATACATGATGATGATGGTGATGACAATGGCAACCACAATGATGATGACTCTACCAAAGGTCAAACATGGGACTATCAACTCCAGCTTGTAGGTCTCCTGGAGACATATGGCTGGATTTTATGTCAGTGTTTCCAGGAATGTGGACTTCCAGAATTCTCATCAGTGGTCAAGATAGCTATGGGATTCTGGGAGTGGAAGTCCACATTCCTGGAAACTCCACGGTTGAGAACCTCTGGTTTAATTGATTGATTTTTATAGCTGTTCTATTCAATACATGACTTGAACACTAAACAGGGCAAATTTGGGGCCTGTGCCAACAGCATTCCTGTCATGTTCCTAGATCTGTGATTCTCAACCTCAGTGTGCAGGTTTCAACTCCCAGAATCCCCCAGCCCATGCATTGGCTGGGGGATTCTGGGAGTTGAAGTCCACATACTTCTTGTATGGCTGAGGTTGAGAAAAACTGTTCTAGCGTCTTACTAGCTCATCCTAAGAATCCCAATAAGAAGTTGCTCTTAGTCAAAACTCAGCTTCTGGGTTGTTGTCAGAGTAGACAGTATAGGTAGTCCTCAACTTACAACAGTTTGTTTAGTGACCGTTCAAAGTTACAACAGCACTGAAAAAAGTGACTTATGACTATTTTTCACACTTATGACCGTTGCAGCATCCCCACAGCCACGTGAATAAAACTCGGATGCTTGGCAACTGACTCATATTTATGACAGTTGCAGTATTTCCAAGGTCATGTGATCCCCTTTTGTGACCTTCTGACAAGCAAAGTCAATGGGGGAACCAGATTCACTTAACAACCGTGTTAATTTAATAATTGCAGTGATTCACTTAATAACAGTGGCAAGGAAAGTTGTAAAATGGGGCAAAATTCACTTAACAAATTTCTCACTTAGCAACATAAATTTTGGGCTCAATTGTGGTGATAAGCCGAGGACTACCTGTACTTGTGAAAGATGCCAATCACAGCTGAAATCCAGTACAGGTAGTCCTCGACTTACGACCATTTGTTTAGTTATTGTTAAAAGTGACACTGAAAAAAATGATTTATAAACCACTCCCTGCACTTAGATAAGATAAGCGAACCTTTATTGCCATTTTTTACTTTGACCACACTGGCACACATTAAAAATGAAATTATGTTGCCCGCACTTACAACCATTAGAGCATATAGCATCAAAGAAGAGGGGGGTCAAGCTATTCTCCAAAGCACCTGAGGGTAGGACAAGAAGCAATGGGTGGAAACTAATCAAGGAGAGAAGCAACCTAGAACTAAGGAGAAATTTCCTGACAGAACAATTAATCAGTGGAACAACTTGCCTCCAGAAGTTGTGAATGCTCCAACACTGGAAGTTTTTAAGAAGAGATTAGATAACCATTTGTCTGAAGTGGTGTAGGGTTTCCTGCCTGGGCAGGGGGGTTGGACTAGAAGACCTCCAAGGTCCCTTCCAACTCTGTTATTTCTATTTCTATTCTATTCTATTCTATTCTATTCTATTCTATTCTATTCTATTCTATTCTATTCTATTCTATTCTATTCTATTCCATTCCATTCCATTCCATTCCATTCCATTCCATTCCATCCCATCCCATCCCATCCCATCCCATCCCATCCCATCCCCATGGTCACGTGATCAAAATTTGGGTGTTTGGCAACTGGCATGTATTTACAACAGTTGCAGCGTCCCGGGTCATGTGATTGCCATTTGCGATCTTCCCAACTGGCTTCCTACTAGCAAACTCCAAAGGGAAGCTGTATTTGCTTAATGACCACATGACTCACTTAGCAGCCATGGCAAAAAAAAAAGATTGTAAAATTAGACAGGGCTCACTTAACAACCACCTTGCTTAGCAATGGAAATTCAGGTCCCAATTGCGGTGGTAAGCCGAGGACTGGCTGCATGGCCTTCTATTTTACCCAACTTTGGTTACATCTGCAGAAACATCGCTGCCTCCCCACCCCCACCTGATGGTGAGATGGAGACCGCCTAGGCAATCATCCGTGGGGAGATGAGCATATGAAATAGCCCCGTCTGTTGCAGCTCTGGAGATCCACAGTATGTAGTAAATTCAACTACAGCAGCTATTGATTCCTACTCTGTGGAACAGTAATTATATTGAACTGTGAACAGACATGTTAAGCTGCGGAAAGCTTTCTCTTCTCCTTCGTGTTTTTTTTTTTTAACCTCTTAAAAGAAATGAAGAATATCTTTAAAATGTGTATTTATCAGTGTTACACGCAGAGAATAATGGCCATTTCATTAACGGGGGAAAGGCAATCTGTACATGCTCTCAAGCTCTTTCTGTCTTAGTTTAACACGCAGCAAAGCTTAACTAGGGACTCAAAAGCACACACACCAGGGGTGGGTTCCTCCCGGTTTGTACTGGGTCGCCCGAACCGGTAGCAAGGCGCTGGTGACGTCATGATGGCGTCGTGGACCCGCCTTGGTCAGTGCCGGTCCGTGGGTGCCGCCATTTTCTTCCGGGAATTTTTGGCAGCTTTTTTACGTTTTGGGCTGTTTGTGCTCTGCTGCTGCTTTGGAAGGGCCCTCCCACCTGCCCCCGGGTGAAGGCTGTCCTTTATTCTTCGCCCGAAGCACAGCTGATCAGCTCCTCAGCTGTGTTTCGGGCAGATTATAGTGACTGAGCATGCGCGGACACAGAATTGCACCGGGGGAGCACGCGCGCGCGTAACCCTAAGCCACTCCCACAGAGTGGTAGTGGAAATTTTCGGAACCCACCCCTGACACACACCCCTCTGTAAATTAACAATCTCTCCCTATCTTCACATGTGTGGGTATGATTGTGATATGATTGTGTAAATCTGAAAGATCTAGGCTCTACGTGTAAGTGTCCTGCTGGTTGGGGCAAAGACCCAATGAATTTACTACCCCCTTTCTAGCAGAAGTTACCAAATGTTTGGGAAGGGACAACACCACCAGATATTCTAAGGTATACTACCTTGGAACATGGATGTTTTGTTTAGCGGTTTGCTAATAGTCTTCCATAGTTCTTTTTCCATGAACTGAAACTGCTTTTGCCACCATTAGGGTACTGCATCCTCTTTCAAATCAGAATGGAATGGAATGGAATGGAATGGAATGGAATGGAATGGAATGGAATGGAATGGAATGGAATGGAATGGAATGGAATGGAA
>QLTV01002258.1:95416-113601 GCA_003457575.1 Thermophis baileyi
TAGAAGAGAATAGAATAGAATAGAATAGAATAGAATAGAATAGAATAGAATAGAATAGAAGAATAACCACAAGAATAATTAAAACACAGGTAATCCTCATTTAGGGACCACAATTCCAACCAGCAACTCAGTCATTAAGCGAAGAGGTTGGTAAGTGAAACCGCGACTGGGCTTATAATCTTATTTCAGCCTTCCTTTGCTTTACACAGACATGTGAAGGTCATAAATGCGAGGACTGTGGTAAAGTTACTTTTTCATCACCATTGTAACTTTGAACAATCTCTAAACATGGCAAGTCGCTGAATGGGGCCTCTCTTGTTCTTGAGCCGTTCTGTTGCCCTCTGATTTAAATGAACTCACAAGCTTCCCGGTTGGTTCAGATACTAGCAGATCGGCACACCTGCAAATGTTGGCTCAGAAACCTGGCGAAGTCAGTCTCCGTGGCCCTTGGCAGCTTCTTGCTGGTTCCAATTGTGTCTATAACCTAATATTGCAGAATGGATTCTGCCGTTTTGTTCTTTCAACCCCTGCCTGGACTTCAGTATTGACCTCTGCCGGTATGAACGCTCTCAACTAAATCTGTGTGTGATTCTCATGTCTGTTTTCTGCTCATCACCTGCCACAGGCTGAATTTATTGGGTGGATTTTTGTTTTTGGCTTGGCTTCTACAGCATCAATGTATTTGCAGACCGAATCAATTTTGTGCAGTGGGAAGCCGGCAAGGGAAAGAAGGGAAAGGAAGGGGAAATGAAAGGGTATTTTAAAAAAAAAAAATTGTAGTGAATGCTTTGATCCAAATTTTGATTTGCAAATCTATGTCGTTGCTATTGGTTTTTTTTTTTTAATTTCCTTTAAAAAAAATGTTGGTATCTATTTTTTTTTTAAATTGAAAGAGAAAATATTAATGTTTTTGTGCCCCCAAAAAGGCTTATTTTTGTTTGTTTTCCTTGCAAGCATCTGATGGTCATAGGGTAGGTGGTTCATTCATCTGCTGGGGTTTTGATGGAGGTACACAGCCCGCATTTTTATCTTTACATGAATTAAATGTCAGTTGGGACACATGAAGTCTGAAAGAGAATATCAAGGCCTTTGGCAAAAATGTCTTCTGCTGTCCATGCTATTCTCTCCTGTTGCACCTAATCAAACGGATTTCGTGGGTTTTTTGGTGCAATGCAAAAACCTACTAAACCTGTTATGAGCAGGTGAATGATGGCCAGATGCCGACTGTGGGAAGTAGCCATCTCACCTTCAAAATGTAGAATTTGTAGTTCTTTTTTTTCTAAGAGCGAACTGAATGTTCCCAGTAGAGCAGGGGTCTCCAACCTTGGCCACTTTTAAGACTTGTGGACTTCCATTCCCAGAATTCAACTCTGGGAGTTGAAGTCCACAAGTCTTAAAGTGGCCAAGATTGGAGACCCCTGCAGTAGAGAATATTCAGCTCAAATATGGGCTTGGGAGGGTTGAAAGGGGAACTGACTTCTGGAGACATTTTTTCCTAGTATGAATACTTTGTGGAGTCCTTGGTGCTCATTGAACTTGGTTGGTTTTTTCCCCAGACATTTCATTACCCAACTAGACAGCAATAGCACTTAGACTTATATACCGCTTCACAGTGCTTCACAGCCCTCTCTAAGCGGTTTACAGAGTCAGCATATTGCCCCCAACAATCTGGGTCCTCATTTTACTGGCCTCGGAAGGACGGAAGGCTGAGTCATCCTTGAGCCAGTGAGATTTGAACTGCCAAACTGCTGGCAATTGTAGCCTGCAATACTGCATTTTAACCACTGCGCCACCATGGCTAGATAACATCGTCAGTGCTAACACTTCCCTAGCACTGAAGATGTTACCATGCTGGGTAATGAAACATCTGCAACAAAACAACCAAGCTCAGAGAACACCAACAACTCCACTGTTCAACCCTGAGCTACAAATATTCTCTTCCACTGGTATTAATACTTCTTCGTGGCGTTTTCCTGATGCCTGATCGATGATGACACTTTTCAAAACAAAAAAACAACAACAGAGTTTTATCCTAATTTGGATTGTTTTTTGAACAATGATATGCCAAAATCGTGCATTCTCACCTGAACCAGCCTTTCTCAACCTGACTCTCCATAGGTTGGGGACTACAACTTCAATCATCTTTGACCATTGGTCATATTGAGAGTTGATGGGAATTGTAGTCCAAAACAGATGGTAGACACCAAGATTAGGGAAGTTGTAGGAGATAATTTACGAGGAGATAAGAGTTAAAAGGTTATTAGTTACTGGGCTTATTGGGAACTTCAGGGGTGGTGTATCTGATCAATTCCTCCTGTTTTCATAAAATCTTAGAGTTGGAAGGGCCCTTAGAGATCATCTAGTCTAACTCCTCCTCAGTACAGGATCTGCTAAAGTATCTCTAAGACAATTTTTTGCTACCCTTTATCGTCCAACCCATTCTCCTGAATGGAGCAGGTGGAGTGAAGTGCATGTCAAAACTGCCATAAAGCATCTCTCCAATTTAAATGCACAAATGTACATGACATTTTTTTTTAAAAAAAAATCATGGTTTTCCAGACATCCCTTCAGAAATCACTATGCCTGTCTCAGCTCAAGGCAGGATTTACAGTTTAATCGATTTAAATACTAATGATTCTCTCACACAGGGTAGCCAGTCAGGGAACATGTGATATCAATGGGAAGCCATAATGATTCGATTCAGACAAAGCTCTGTGAACTAATCATGATAAATGAGGACAGAATTTGAGTGCAGACATTTTGCTATTTGGTTTTTAGGTATAAAAACCTTATTTCTAGTCCTCCTCAATAACAAAATAAAAAAGCAGGTGGATAGCTGCAGTGTTGCAATCTTACAGTCCAGGGAGAGATCAGAGATTGTTACCTTAAATCTCACCTAGCTCTGCTTGAGGAATGGAATCAGGATATTTTACACAAATAGACACTTCCAGCACATTGACACTATACAGATAGCCCTTGACTTACAAAGGTTCATTTAGTGACCGTTTGAAGTTACAATGGCACTGAAAAAAGTGACTTATGACCATTTTTCACACTTACGACCATTGCAGCATTCCCATGATCAAAATTCAGACGCTTGGAACTGATTCATATTTATGACGGTTGCAGGGTCATGTGATCCCCTTTTGCGACCTTCTGACAAACAAAGTCAATGGGGAAGCCAGATTCACTTAACAACCGTGTTGCTAACTTAACCCCTGCAGTGATTCACTTAACAACTGTGGCAAGAAAGGTCGTAAGATGGGGCAAAATTAACAACTGTCTTGCTTAACAACAAAAATTGGGGGATCAATTGTGATCGTAAGTCAAGGACTACCTGTACATTGTTTATGTTTTTTTAAAACAACAACAACAAAATTTTGAATAGAAGCAGTGCTAGTGAATGAGAGCCAATTTGGTGTAGTCGTGGATAAGGCATCAAACTAGAAACTGGAAGACTGGTTCTAGTTCTAGTCCTGCCTTAGGCACGAGGCCAGCTGGGTGACCTTGGGCCAGTCACTCTCTCTCAGCCCTAGGAAGGAGGCAATGGCAAGGCTTTTACTTTCTGAAAAGCCTTGCCAAGAAAAAACTGCAGGGACTTGTCTGAGAATCGGACACGATTGAACGGAAGAAAAAACAAAATGCTAACGAAATCCATTTGGTGTATTCCTTTATCTGGAGATGGGTCATTGCAAATGTTTGTATGGGGCAGAGCGGGTGGGGAGGTGAAAAATGGAAAGCGAGCTTGATGTGCATGAATTTGATAGCCATGTTATTTTCTTCTCTCTCTCTCTTCCCCCCCCCTCCTTCCCCCTCTTTTCCTTTCAAAACCACCTGCGTAGCCTGCAAACGTAAAGAGCAGGAGCAGCAAAAGGACCGGAATCTGCAGCCGAAAAAACAGCGCCTGGTCTTCACCGACCTTCAACGCCGCACCCTGATCGCCATCTTCAAAGAGAACAAGCGACCTTCCAAAGAGATGCAGATGACCATTTCGCAGCAGCTGGGCCTGGAGCTCAACACCGTCAGCAACTTCTTCATGAATGCTCGCCGGCGGTGTATGAACCGTTGGCAAGAGGAGCCAGGCACCAACCCCGGAGTCCCCTCTTCATCCACAAGCACTTTTTCCAAAGCATGATTTCTCTTAATTTTTCATACGCCTCTCATAACCTTGCATCCCCCCTTGAACTCCACCCAGAAGAGAGCCCATTCCCTTCTCCGTGTGTGCTCCCCTCACCTGCATACTGCATATACGTTGAGCAACGACAATGCACCGTGTCCACTTCACAACCATCCACGGTTGGATGCCTCTGGGATATCCCAGATCTTCCAGAGGCATCCTGTAGCAGCCTCCATCTTTGACCTCCCTCAGACCTTCCCTATCTGTGAAAGGGCCATTCCATCTCCTCATCTGGTGAGCAACCTTCTCCCAAGCCTTGGGTTTAGCTGAGGGACGTCTTTCCTCCCTAGAAGTTTCAGCCAGCCAGTAACTATATTGTCCTGATGGCAGAGGGGGAGGGATCTGTAAGGAGCAGCTTAAGAGCAGAAGCTTTCACGGAAGTTGATTTGAAAGCTGTCATCGTGGGAACAAAATACTTATCCCAGAGGCCCTGGCTATCTGAGGAGCAAGTGTGTGGTGTATGCCTTAAAAAACAGCCCAGCACTGGAAAATTGAAGGGATGGCAAGAAGCAAGTAACTTACTAATTTGTGAAGCTGATTCAGCTCCCTCAGATGTATTTCTAGATACCTGTTCACGTAACTGGACTTTGTCTAATTCCTGGGTTTTAAATTCCAGACTAACTTATCGTTCCTACTGGGGTTGTCTTTCACCACCGAGATAGAAGTGAATTGTGGGATATTTTTAAGACTCATACCAAGACCTGTTAATATCTGATTCTGTCTCACCTTCCTATTTCAAAGAAAGGTCATTTATTATTGTGAAGCTGAAAATGGCCTGCCTCTGATATGGGAAAAGGCATATGAGAGGATCATGTGGGAATCATTTAGCCTTTATAGGGAGACAAGCTGCAATTGTTTGCTGAAATGAGAGTCAGTGATGACATGTGTGAATGTAGATTAGGGGGTTGCTCAGTTTGCAAGCCAAGGATGCATATAGGGCCTGAGATTTAAAAAAAAACACAATCCCACCGACATCCTTCATCCTAGTAACAATGGGAAAACGCATGAAAATCCATTCCAGAAAAAAAAATCTTCAAAATGTTGTCATGTTGTCCTCATGTACATTTCCTACAGCTCAGCCCTCTTTTTTCCCACCTCCTGTCCTCCACAAAAGTCTTCACACTCCAAGCGGTCCCCATGAAAATCCACCAGAGGTCTTACCAAGCGCATCACGGCATGGTCTGAAAGTTACCGAAACCAAATTCAACTCTCAAAAGAAGACTTTTTTCTTTTCTTTTTTGACGATTCCTCTCCAAGGAATTCCAAGCCAAAGTGTCAAGGGGGAAACCGGAAACTCTGATGAAAAACGATCCCCTCTTTTCTCCCTTGAATTAGTCATGTGGAATCCAAAGCGAAGTTGCACTGTGTCACCTAGAGAAAAAGCGGGTCATGAAGCACATTTTACGTACATAAATCGGGTAATTAAAAAAAAAAGCTTTAAAGAAATCAAAGCAAAGCAGTGCAGGAGCTGAATTTTTATTTCCTGGACACTGGATCGGCAGCTGACCTTCCATCCAATGTTGGTTTCAAAGGCCAGCCCCAGCTGAATGATTTCCATACTCACTCCTCTTTTTTGCCTCTTATTATCCCCATTTTCTGCCTCCAATACATACAGGATGGCAGAAGGGGAGAGAAACCATGATAGTATATGTGACAGGAATCAGATTGGGCAAGTTGAGTTGAGCGGGGGACAAATTATGAATCTGTTTGCTAAATGGATCAATAGATTGGCAAGGGGAAGACATGCCCCGCCCCCAGTCCTTTTCCGGCCCCAGCTCCGTACCCTCCCTGTTGAAAATAACAAACTACAAAAAAAACCAAAACCCTCAAAAAAAGGAATCCTGGCAACGTACGAAAGATAAGTGACTATTTTTTGTGTGTGTGCCAATTAACAGCTTGCCTTAAAAATAGAAGATGGATACCAGATGATCGTCCTCTTTCTCTTGGAAAGGAGGATTTGACTTCAGTAGAGTCTGGCGCCATGAATCAGGAGCGTTTGCAAGGCAAAAAGAGAGAGAGAGAAAGAAAGAAAGAAAGAAAGAAAAAGAAAGACACGGTCAGCTTGATGAGAAATAGCATCACCAGTTAAACCTGTATGTCTGGCTGGCAAAGTTGAAGCCCCCCCCCCTTTGCCTACAGAGCCAGAGAAAAGGCGTTTGAGAAGGCAAAGAGGCTGCACAATCACCGCCTCGCCCTCTCCGTGCTAAATGTGGGATTCTTTGTACGTGTGTGTCTGTGTGTGTCATTTCTTTGTTTTATTATTTTTTAATGGGACACTATCAAATCGATGCGGGTAATAGAGCACCATCCTTGCGCAATGGTTTATGCGTTCACTTTATGTTGAAGACAATGTGTTGAGCGACCCTTAGGCACCTTTGGGAATGGAACAAAAAAAAGAGAGAGAAAGGGGGAAAAAACCCCCAGAACCATCAAAAGTTTATTCTTTGAGCAGAAAAGGAAGAAGGGGGAAAAAAAGAATTAAATGACTCTGCTAATATTTCCTATCTTCAGCAAAACATTTTGTCCCGGTCTTGACTGTTGGGTGCGGCCAATCAAGGTGTGGGATGGAGTGGGAACTTATTTGGACCAACCAAAGAAAACTGGAAAAGGGAAAATAGCAAATGCTGAGATATGTTTTATCAAAACACGCATACAGAGAGAGGGGGAATATACCGCAGGAGGACAACAGGCCCCCCCCAATTACCTCTCTCAGACCCCTGAGTGTCCATCTCCTTCAAATCTACCCTACCGCATCATCTTGTCTTGTTGTGAGTTGTCGATGCTAAAGAATGATGGAGAAGGACTCTGGTGGATTTCCCATACCTGATTTTTGTGAAGTATTGAAGGGCTGAGAAGCCTCACTAAAGGGGAAAAAATGGGGGGGGGGAAATGAAATGAAATAATGAAATGAAATGATGGGGCCTGAACTTAGTAGAAGAACCGAAGGGAGGGGGAGGAAAAAAAAGGAAAGAAAAGGAATAATTCTATCAAAGGAACGACCCCTGAACATGCAAAGACATTTTTAGTGAGAACCAGAAAATATAGGCTACCTCACTTGAGTTTTCGATTTTTGTGATTTGAAAATCACACCTGATACCAAAGATTTTGTTCTCCTTGCCTGGTTTGTGCTGGATTACATACATTTGCGCCTCCCCTTTCTTGTTCCCTTTGTGATCCTCCATTTATAGTTCGTAGTCACAGACCTTTCCCCATCCCACCATCTCCTGTGCTTTCCAACTTCCCGAGAGAAAGAGAGAGAAAGAGAAAAAGAGAGATAGAGCGCTAGAAGCACGAATGAAAACTTGGAGTGATAGCTGAGTGCCTTTTTCTTGTACAAAAGGTGTAAAACCATTTTTCTGGGTTTTTTTTCTTTTTTCTTTTCTTTGTCCTATAAGTTCATGAGATATTACCTCAGTTCTCTTAATCAGAGGGATTCTGGCAACTCTTGTAGCTTTTGGGTGATGGGACAAAAGCCATTCCCTAGGTCCTCTCCTTCTGCCCTCCAACTCCTCCCCACCTCCCTCTCCTCAGTGTTTCATGTGCACTCCAATGGACATCTAATTCACTAGGTGCACAAGAAACAGTGAGGTGTGTTCTTTTTCTTTGTGATATTTCCATCAGAAAAGTTTGGTTGATGCTCCAACACTGGAATGTTTTTATGAGAAGATTGGACAGCCATTTGCCCGGAATGGTATAGGGTCTGTTGCTTGGGCAGGGAGTTGGACCAGAAAACCTCCAAGGTCCTTTCCAACTCTTTGTTATTCTGTCTTCTGCCTCCAGAACTCTGCATCTCTAATGGGCATCCGCTGATTCACTGCCACCCACCCACCCAAGGAGGACAGTAGAGCGAGATGCATAGCCAATAGTTGTGCTTATGCTTGGCATATGAAGGACGCAGAGGTGGGTTCCTGCTGGTTCGGACCAGCTCTATAGAACCAGTAGCGGGAATTTCCCCCCGCTCGCCGAACCGGCAGCGATGGCCGGCTGGACACGCCCCCGAACCAGCTCGCTCGGTGGCGCCATCTTGTTTTTTGCTTCTGCACACACGCAGAAGCTGGGTTTTTTTGCTTCTGCGCATGCGCAGAAGCTAGGTTTTTAGCACTGCGCATGCGCGCATGCCCACGTGGCGCATGAGGAAGCGAACCGGCAGCGAGGTAAGTTAGAACCCACCCCTGGAAGGACGTTATGTCCAACCCTTCCTGCATGCAAGGGTCTTGGGAGAAACTTCACTGTGCCCAAATCTCTGGAGAATGATGGCTACCACAGTCAACCATCCTGGGCTAGAGGTGCTAATCCAGGATTAAAAGTGAGCAAAGCAGTTTTTTCAGCCCAATACAAATGCATATTGGAAATCCCAGCAGCACATTATGGGGGTGCATGGCTGCCCTTTACATATGCACAAGTCATCTCACTATCAGGAGCTCCTTAGGACAAGGGGGAAATAAGACAAAGCTAAGGCTAATGTGAAGGAAGATTGGAGAAAAACTACTCTAAAACAGGGATCCCCAGCCCCCAGGCTGCAGCCCGCTATCAGGCTGCGGCCCGTTGGCAACCGGGCTGCTGAAGTGGCAGGAAAGTGCATGAAGCTTCATCTGCGCATCACGGGATTTAGGTTGCGCACACAAAACCATTTCCCCAGCCATCGAAACCACCAAAGCAGCCGCTACCGCCACCGGTCTGTGGAACCAAAACGGTTGGGGACCCCTACTCTAAAACATATCTGTGATCGTTCATGCAATAATGTATATTATCAAATATGGCACCATATCAGACTAAGCTGGCTACAGGCAGTCCTCAACTTACAACTATTTGATTAGCGACCAAAGTTACAACGGCACGGGAAAAAGTGACTTATGACCGTTTTTCACAGTTACAACCGTTGCAGCATCCCCATGGTCACGTGATCAAATTTTAGACGCTTGGCAATTGACTCATATTTATGACCGTTGCAGTGTCCCGGGGTCATGTGATCCCCTTTTGCCATCTTCTGACAAGCAAAGTCAATGGGGAAGCCAGATTCATTTAACAACCGTGTTACTAACTTAACAACTGCAGCGATTCACTTACCAACTGTGGCAAGAAGGGTTGTAAAATGGGGCACAACTCATTTAACAACTGCCTTGCTTAGCATTGGAAATTTTGGGCTGAATTGTGGTTGTAAGTCAAGGACCATCTGTACCCCTGAGCTACAAATACTCTCTTCTATTGATCCAATGTAAGAATATTGATAAGCTCCCCTAATAACTATGTCCCGTGAGTCATTTGATACCTCCCAAAAAAAGCTCACGATGGACAAACCATAATGTATGCATAGATCATGAAGTCGATTGGATGGGACCCACTTTGACCCACAAATGACCCTGCCTATGGGAAAGCTAACTGATCCAGCAACAACCTACCCGGCCAGACTTTTGTCTCCCCTGCTATCCTTTCTTAATGCAGGGAAGTTTCTTGACTCCCACACCTGCAATTTGAAAAATGCTAGTCATAAAATGAGGTGAGGGCAAATTAATTTTGCTTTCTCCCCTGAGAACTCGGTTCAAATAATGCAGAGAAAGGACGAAGGGATAGTGATATTTTGATTTGGTCAACTGGTACTTGAATTCTGAGTTTATTTGTTAAATTTATATCCCACCTTTCTTCTGCGCCACGCAAGGCAGGAATGTACGTAATGGGGTACTTGGTGCTCTCTGAGCTTGGTTGTTTTCTTGCAGACATTTCATTACCAAATTAGGTAACATCGTCAGTGCTAGAAGGAAGTGGGGTTTGCTCTAAACACATACTGATGACGTTACCTAGTTGGGTAATGAAACGTCTGCAAGAAAATAACCAAGCTCAGGGAACACCGAGGACCCCACAGTTCAATCCTGAGCTCCAAATACTCTCATCTATCGATACATATCTGATGGTCTTGCTTTCTATTGCTGCCCCACAACAACGACCCTAAGAGGTGGGTTGGACTGGCCCAAAGTCATCTAGCTCAGGGGTCTCCAACCTTGGCAACTTTAAGACTTGTGGACTTCAACTCCCAGAGTTCCTCAGCCAGCTGGCTGAGGAATTCTGGGAGTTGAAGTCCACAAGTCTTAAAGTTGCCAAGGTTGGAGACCCCTGAGCTAGCTGGCCTTCTTGGATAAGGGAGGAATAGAACTCATGGACTCCCAGGTTCTGGCCTAGCACCTTAACCACTACACCAAACTGTATTCTGTATTGCCTAATGACGGTGCTCGTGCAGATGTCCTCATCCCCTCCCACCACAAATGACAAACCTATTTCTTCACGGAATTACCCCTTCATCTGGCGAAATCCCGCTTTTTTCTTTTGACCCAACACCCAAATGGCTTGTTGATACCAAAGATGTCTCCTGTGAGGAGAAAATAAATAAATAAACAAACCAGTGGCCCTGCCTTTCTCTCCAGCACAAACCTGGCAAGCCTTTGACAATGTTCTCTGAAATACCTCAAAAAAAAATATTTAATGTATAGTTTATGTGACAAAATAATAATGATAATAATAATAATAATAATAATTACTTAGCTAGTTTTTGGAATTTGCAACTTGAAGCTTTATACTGTTAAATTATAATTTTTGCAGAGATGGCAAGTGTTACTATGTTGACATGCTCAATGGAAGACATATTGAATGTTTGGAAAGGAAAGGAAAAACTGGTTAGTTTCATGATTTTTTTGTGGGTTGTTTTTTTAAAAGAGAAAGATTGAGAGAGAGAGAGAGAGAGAGAGAGAAAGAAGGTTCCTTGGAGTTTACAGATTTCATATTTAAACAAGTCCTTTAAAAAAAAAATCACAGATAGTAGTAATATCCTATGCTTTGGGGATGTGTTCCTTTTTTCTGCTGAGTCATGTCTTACAAGAGTATTTATTATATGTGTTTATGTGTTCAAATGTAATTTAAGAAGGAAAAAAAAGACCAAAAAAGAAAAAAAGAAATGAAAATTTGATTTATGCATGAAAAAAATATACTCTTTCTTGAAGTAATGTAATAATTATTGAGATGGGGAGGGCAGGGCGGGCGAAGTTGGGTTTGCCGTGTTGTTTGTCTAACAAAATTTAATTTCAATTGGAGGTATGTGCATGGATCAATTAATTTCATGTGACTGTGGACGTTTCTTTGTCAATTCTCTCTTGTTTTATTCGGTTCCTGCTTTTCCACCATTTTCTTTCCTTTGTATATTAGTGCATTGTTAAAAAATCAAATGGGGTGTTGGAAGAAGCGTCTCTGCAAGTTAAGTGGGAATAACAGCTCATGAGGGAAGGGGGTGCTTGGCTAGGGACGGATTTCAGCAGGTCCAGCATCAACCAAGCAGGAAAACTGTGTCTCGGTCAGAAGCGATCCTTGACTTTCCTGCCCTTTTATCATTCCAACAAACCCAAAAATTGAACTTTAGCATCTTTTTCCCCCCAGACTGATGTGTTCCCTTTTAGCATCCAATCACAAGTGTCTTTATTCAGAAGAGAGAAAAAGAGACAATCATTTGCAATATATATATGTGTGTGTGTGTGTGTGTGTGTGTGTGTATACATCCAAACAAGTTGATCAGTCAGTGGTCCTTTCTTATGCTCCCTTTGGAGACAAGGGGACGCAACCAAACCAAGCGTCAGTCTGAATTTATGCTAATCCCAACACCTTCTTTTAGGTCCTCCTTGTGGAGGTCTGGATGAGAACACACACACACACACACACACACACACACACACACACACACACTCACACTCACACACGCTTGGAGATGGAATGGGACAACTCGCCATGGCCAACTTGCCACGGAGAACTTGCCATGGGACAATTCAAGAAATATAAAAGTTAAATTCATTTCAACGGAACTACAGTCAATAATAATAATAAAATAAAGAAAGTCAATCTAGACCAGGGGTGTCAAACTCGATTTCATTGAGGGCTGCATCAGGGTTGTATTTGACCTCAGGGGGCTGGGGTGGGTGTGGTCAGAGAGGGCGTAGCCTGCTCAATGTCACTCATGTCAGGGGCGCCTGTGGCAGCCCGAGCGCTCTGCCAGCGAAAACCGGCTCCCAAGCTCCGTTTCCGGCTGCGACGGCCTCCTGCAACCCTCTGCCAGCAAAAACGGTGCAGCCCTCCTGAGCTCTGTTTTTGCTGGCAGATGGTTGCAGGAGGCTGTCGCAGCCGGAAACGGAGCTTGGGAGCCCGTTTTTGCTGGCAGAGGCACTGCAGGTTGGTCCCTTACTGTTTCCAGGGTGGCCCCACGGGCCAGATCTAAGCAGGGCTGGGGTGGGTGTGGTCAGAGAGGGCGTAGCCTGCTCAATGTCACTCATGTCAGGGGCGCCTGTGGCAGCCCGAGCGCTCTGCCAGCGAAAACCGGCTCCCAAGCTCCGTTTCCGGCTGCGACGGCCTCCTGCAACCCTCTGCCAGCAAAAACGGTGCAGCCCTCCTGAGCTCTGGTTTTGATGTAGAAATATAAGAGTTGCAATAATTTCGATGAAAATGTGGTCACCAGTAATAAAAGTTAACTGAACGAAATGATTAATAAATGTTGAATTGTCCCACGGCGAGTTGGCCATGGTGAATTTTCCTAGACCCTTTGGAGAGTGGTTGGGGGCTTCCCTCACCACCTCTGTTTTCCAAACACTACAGAAGTTCTAAATTCATGACAGGCAGACAGCTCGATGGTGGTGTGCAGGTTAAAGGCAGAAAACCCAATACAGGTAGTCCTCAACTTAACAACCATTTGTTTAGTGACCATTCAAATTTACAACGGCACTGAAAAAAGTAACTTATGACTGTTTTTCACACAACCATTGCAGCATCCCCATGGTCACGTGATCAAAATCCAGACGCTTGGCAATTGACTCATATTTATGACGGTCACAGTATCCCGGGGTCATGCGATCCCCTTTTGCGATCTTCTGACAGGCAAAGTCAATGGGGAAACCAGATTCACGTCACAACCGTGTTACTAACTGGACAACTGCAGCAATTCACGTAACAACCGTGGCAAGAAAGGTCGTAAAATGGGGCAAAAGTCATTTAACAACTCTCTCTCTTAGCAATAGAAATTTTGGGCCTCAATTGTGGTCGTAAGTCGAGGACTGCCTGTATTCATGTCCTAACAAGTCTGCTCGGGTTGGGAAAAAAACAGCCGAACCAATCAAGAGAGCAAATGCCAATCCGTGTAAGTAAAATGGACTTATATGGCACAGTATATATTGCTTCTGGTATACACATGAGGAATTTACCAATAAATGACAGGATTCTGTTTCGCATGAAAACGTCTCTGATTCAAACTGGTTGAAACCCTGGAAAGCTGCTCCGGTGAGTACAGGTAGTCCCTGAACCATTCGTTTAGTGATTGTTCAGAGTTACAACGGGGCTGAAAAAAAAATGACTTACACTTTCAGGTACACGCACTTACAACCACTGTAGCATCCCCACGGTCACATGCTCAAAATTTGGGCCCTTGGAACCAGCATAAAATTATGACACTTGCAGCCTTCAAGGGTCATGTGATCTCCAATTGCAACCTTCCGAAATGTCTTCGGACAAGAAAAATGAAGTGGAGGAAACTGGATTCACTTAACCGCCTTGTGATTCACTTAACTGCTCTGATTCGCTTAACAATCATGGCAAAAAAAGTCATAAAATCGGGCAAGACTCATTTAACACCACTTTACTGAGCAATGGAAATGCTGGTCTTAACTGTAGTTGTAAGATGAGGACTACCTGGATAGATAAAAGTTGATCTAGAACAGGGGTCTCCAACCTTGGCCACTTTAAGACTTGTGGACTTCAACTCCCAGAATTCTGGGAGTTGAAGTCCACAAGTCTTAAAGTGGCCAAGGTTGGAGACCCCTGTTCTAAAAGGAGGGATCACTGACTCTTTAAATCAGGTATCCATAAGGACGTATGTGTTGTTCCCTTTAAGACTTGGGGACTTCACCTCTCAGAGTTCCTCAGCTGGTTTTTCTCTGGAAGTTGAAGTCCACAAGTCTTAAAGTGGCCAAGGTTGGAGACCCCTGTTCTAAAAGGAGGGATCACTGACTCTTTAAATCAGGTATCCATAAGGACGTATGTGTTGTTCTTCCAGAAATGTTCCTGGTTCATGGGGCCTGTCTTTTTTTATTTTTATTTTAAGGCACAGTACAAAGGGACCAGCCACACTAAAAAGCAAATAATGGGGGGAAAAGGACTCCGCATTAATGACAAGTCCTTGACTTACAATCATTCATTTAGCAACTGTTGAAAGTTACAAGGGCACTGAAAAAGGTGACTTATGACTGGTCCTTGCACTTATGACTGTTACAGCGTCCCTGCGGTCACATGATCAAAAATTCGTGCACTTGGCAACTGGCATATCTTTACATTAGTTGCAGCATCTTGGGGTCATGTGATCGCCATTTGCGACCTTCCCAGTCAGCTTTGGTCAAGCAAAGTCAATGGGGTAAGCTGGATTCACTTAACAACCGCATGATTCACTTAACAACTGTGGCAAGAAACTGGGCTAGATTCACTTAACAGCCACCTTGCTTAGCAACAGAAATTCTGGTCCCAATCGTGATCATACGTTAAGGGCTACCTCAGAGGTGGGTTCCTACCGGTTCTAACCGGTTCTTTAGAACCTAGTAAATCAGCGATGACGTCATGGAGCCGGTTCTGTCGGTGTCTCCGTGGGAGCCGCCATCTTGGATTTTGCTTCTGCGCATGCACAGAAGCTATTTTTTTATTGCTGTGGGCGCACGCATGCACGCATGGCGTGACCCTGAGCGAACCGGCAGCAAAAGGATACAGAACCCACCCCTGGGCTACCTGTAGTTCCTTTTTTACCACATAAAAGGAAATGAGTATTTGGATTACCTGCAGAAGAAACAAATTGTTCAGACACATATGAAGAGAACTTACGAAACACAGCAAGGATCTCTTGCCTTTTCTGGCTTGTGTTTCTCATCTGTGACCTCATGTCATTCTCAAACAGTGTGAAGAACCAATCTTCCCATAGACAAAACATCCTTCCTTTCCAAACAGATATATTGACAAACCACTTTTTTATTGACAAACCACTTTTTTTTTTTTGCCCTAGAAATAATTCTCTCGAACAACAAGACAAGTGCTGTAAATTTTTGGAACAGTGAGGCGGAAGAGGAATAATCCCTAAAACACTGCACCACAACCAATACAGGCCAAAAAAATAAATAAATCATGCCCTCATTCTTTAAGAAATTGCAGAATGTTTAATAGGTCTCTTAGTAGTCTGATTTTAGTAGTCTCTTCAGACTGAGATCCCTCTCTGTAGCAACGTCATCCAATTATGGTTAGTTTAGGGTTACGTCGCCATCTTGAAGTACAGAACCATTGCAAATAGCATTTTTTTGTTTTGTTGGTACACTGAAGACACACCTGGCTGAGTGTGTGTATTAATGTGAGCCAGGAATGTACAACTTCACAATCTTGGGAGGGAGAGACACATGAAGTTCTCAGTCCTGGATGTGTCTCCCAAGTACATAAATCTTCTCTAAGGTTGGACTTACACAGTACTTTCAATTAGTTAAAAGGTTGGCTCATTTGTGATTTGATGTACTGGGGGAACCCTGCCATTCTCTCAACATTTGGGGTGAAGCAGACCTCTCATTAAGCCATAATATATGATTGGTCTGTTTGGGCTCAGCATGTTTCATAAACATGAATATGACATTTTCTTAACCCAGGTTTAAGGTTAAGTGTGCAAACCCAGCCTTACTGTGACCAAAGAGGAAATGTTTAAATACATAGCAATTATTCACATCATCTGTTAGTTATTTTAATTACATTTGGATGCAAATTAAATTAAACCGTATTAATTCTTGGTCTTGGCCACTTCTTGGCCATTTCTTTGCTCTGGTCACACTGTTAGCTGCTGCTTTAAGAGTAGCCATTGACCTGGAAAAAGCACAAGTTGTGGATAAAAACAGAAGTCTAACCTCTCCTGCACGATGCTCTCCATACAGCAGCACAAGAGAACAATTATAATTGTGGATCTACTATTGGAAATCATGGCAGACGGACATTGAGGGAACTACTTGTGGTTGATGATATATAAAACTTAGATAGTGCTGGACTTAATGCTGGCTCAGGAATTCTGGGAGTTAAAGTCCACAAGACATAAAAGGGCCCTAGTTCTCCACTCCTGCCTTAAAAGATGAAATTGAAGTCACAGTCCTTTTCACTCTAAAGTAGGGGACTTCAATTCCCAGAATTCCCTAGTACGTAGACCAGTGTTTCTCACCCTTAACCTTTTTAAGATGTGTGGACTTCAACTCTAGAATTCTGGGAACTGAAATCCAAACATGTTAAAATGGCTGACAAACATTGCTCGTCTAGACCAGGGCTGTCAAACTCCCGGCCCGCAGGCCGGATGCGTCACGTGCTGGCCATGCCCACACCCGGTTTAATAAAGGGGGGAAAAGTCCCGATACGTCACATGACGCCACCTTGACGACGTGAGTTTGACACCCCTGGTCTACACCATTCTTTGCAAACTGCGATTATTCTAATGCCCTCCCTCAAATTTAAAAAGTTACACTTTTTAACGCCCTCCCTCATATTTAAAAGTTACACTCTGTTTTAGTGTGGTGATAATTTTGACTTTTCACCATGAATTGACTTCTACGGGATACCCATCCTTTCAAGGTCAGCAATGCTTGTGATAATTGCATAACCACTAAGTGAAGACCCAGTCACAGCCGATCTTGGATTAGGGTTAGAGATCTCTTCACACAACATGCAGATTCAGAACCCAGGAAGCCACTAACCAGTCATACCTTATTACCAACGATTTTGGTAGGACACAGTCACAGTAAGAGGATTAGGTTTTCTTTGTAATAAGGAATACAGACTCTTCATCCGTATCCTCCATGCCTTGAGATCATGCCCCAGTAGACAAATATTGATAATACTTCAGTCTGTTCCCTTCCCCACTGACCAGGCAGGAATAAAAAAAACATGTAATTTAGACACTGCAACCATTTGGGAAATGTATTTCATGCTTCATACTGCCTTAGTACTGACTTCTTTACTGGACAGAATTGCTTTTTCAGCTGTTCTGTTTCTCCTACTGTTCTTGGAGAACCTTCTGGGCATATTTGACTATTGGCTGAATGTTGGCCTTTGTACAACATAACTGACCAGTAAGATCATTCTCTTCCAAATTGAAAATAGTTAAAGGTAATTAACTCTGCCTTGTTGCTGCCTAGGTTTTGGTGTTTTCAAACACCTTGATCTTGCCTTTGCCTTGTTAAATCTTGGCAAAGATAGGAGGTCCTGATCACTCCCAATGCAAGAATTGATCTAATTAGGAGCAGTAATCTGATCTAGAATACACCATCTCTCCTGAGAAACTTTCGATTAATACTTTTTTTCTCTGTGCTCTCAATGTAGTGACAATAATAGTGTTGAATCTTGGAGTTTGAGTCTGTCTTAAGATCACAATCCACAGTGTGGAGTTTGGAACAAGTAAATTTAGACTTGATTCCCCAACATTTATTCTATCTAAGACCTCATATATCCCTTGCTCTTCTTCTGCTTCCTTGCTTGAAGATCCATTCAGGACGTACATGGCATGGAACCTGGACTACCCTGTTAATTCAGTAGTGTCAGTCTGACAATCAGAACCAGTGGTGTATTTTTAAAAAATGCAAATTAAAAAAAGGTGAATTTAGGTTCAAATTTTCAGGAACCATAAAAATACAGCTTTTTTCTGAGCTTGATTTTTGTTGTGTCCTAGCACGGCAAGCCCTACGGAAAATGACGCACACACACTGTTTGTCAAATAATATTCTTTTAGTACTAATAAGATTCTTAGTAACTAGAGGTTAAAGTCATGAAATCATAATAAAGTCCGTCGTGACAAAAAGTCCGGTATAAAGTTGGCCAGAATTCAAACCCCCAAAGTAAACAGGCAATTAGTCCATCCGTTATCAGTGACTCACAGACGTTGGCAAAAAGCCCGGAATGACTTAGTTCAGCAACTGAAAGTCCAGAAGTCAAAGCC
>QLTV01002258.1:130486-141296 GCA_003457575.1 Thermophis baileyi
CCTCCAGAAGTTGTGAATGCTCCAACACTGGAAGTTTTTAAGAAGATGTTGGATAACCATTTGTCTGAAGTGGTGTAGGGTTTCCTGCCTAAGCAGGGGGTTGGACTCGAAGACATCCAATTTCATTCTATTCTATTCTATTCTATTCTATTCTATTCTATTCTATTCTATTCTATTCTATTCTATTCTATTCTATTATCAAGGGCATGTCTGGCTTTTACCTAAGTTGCTTTCTTCTTGGTACGTTATGTTGCGGGGTTCACTGGTTTTCTCTACTACTAAAACAATGTTTCTCAAGCTTGGCAACTCTAAGATGCATGCACTTCCAGTATTCCCTAGCCAGCATGGCTGGCTGGGGAACTCTGGGAATTGAAGTCCACGCATCTTAAAATTACTACAGTTGAGAAATGCTGCACCAAAGTGAAAAAGCTTCCAACTTTTATCCAATTAGTCAACTTTTGCCCCAAATCCAGAGAAATCAAGGCTAGATTTGCACAGTGTCTCTAACTGGTTACTGACATTATCCAGCTTCTGAACTCACATAATACGCCAAATCAGAATCAAACCAGAATAGCTTCATCCAACACAGTAATTATTTATAAGCCTGTCTTTTTAGTCAATCTGGTTCATCAAGCCAAAGTCACTCATCTGTCACTCTCTTTCCACCATTCCTTGCAACCCGACCAATCAAACTCTTTTTTGATGCTTGCTGCCCTTGGAAAGCTGGACTCACCTCTGACATAGTTGGAGGGCTTATGGTATTGTACACAAAACGGATGGCCAGGGAGGGGATGGTGTTCACCACAACACACAGCAAGATGACAAGCACAGCAGTTGGGTCAGTCAGAGCATTCCTGGTGGCCTCTGGAGGAGAAAGGAAGATGCTTTGAGTAGGGCAATTCACACAACTTGATAAACCTTACACTTGAGTTTGCATAACAGTGTGCTGTGCATACAAATAAACAGTTAGTCCTCGACTTACCACCATAATTGAGCCCAAAATTTCCATTGCCAAGCAAGACAATGCTTGTTAGATTTGCCCCATTTTATGACCTTTCTTGCTACAGTTGTTAAATGAATCCCTGCAGTTGTTAAGTTAGTAAAGCAGTTGTTAAGTGAATCTGGCTTCCTCACTGACTTTGCTTGTCAGAAAGTCTCAAAAGGTGATCACATGACCCCGGGACACTGCAACCGTCACGAATTCATGCCAGTTGTCAAGTGTCTCAGTTTTGATCATGTGACCATGGGGATGCTGCAATGGTCATAAGTATGAAAATTGGCCATAAGTCACTTTTTTCAATGCTATTGGAACTTCAAATGGTCACAAAATGAATGGTTGTAAGTTGAGGACTCCCGCATGCTGTTTTAAGGATCAACCTGATGACATTAAGACAGAAAATAGTTTAAACACACTGCACCACAAATGGTCCATCCCTTCTTCTGACATCTGGGCTGGACCAACCAATCCAGAGGTGGGATTCACATAATTTACCTACCGGTTCACCCAGCAGCACCAAAAATGTGAGTGCGCGCGCATGCGCACAACCTTCCGCTTGGCTCAGACGCGCGGCTTGAAAACGTGGCAGCACTCAAAGACCGCCCTCGGTGTCAGCGCTGGTGAGCAGAGCTCTTGTTTAGCTCAGCTGAGGCGCGGCAATCCGCTCTGCCGCATGAATCAGCTGAGCTAAAAAAAAAGGGAGTATAAGACAGGGAACAGCGGGGGCAGGAGGGCGGAGCCAACCAGAGGTGGTATTTGCCGGTTCTCCAAACTGCTCAAAATGGCTGTTACCGGTTCGCCCGAACCAGTCAGAACCAGCTGAGTACCACCTCTGAACCAATTCCCTCCTTAGGTTGCTCCCACCTCTTTTTAATATGATGTTGAATATTATGGTTTTAAGGCAGGAGATGTTGGGAGAAAATAAATAAGGGATCCAATTAACCTGATTCTCTTTCTTTCAACATCTTGGGACCAGATTGTAAATACTGTATGACTCAAACCCTCCCAGAAGCCAATCAAGCTTGCAGCTGAGTTTTGCACATGCAGGAGAAAACCCCAAAGAGTTCCATCTAGAGGTAACTTACCAGGAAAGGGGAACATCTGGGGAGAGGTTCTGTAGGCTTGGAAGTTTTGAGTGACGTACGTGAAAAGGCAATAAAGCAGGAGGCTGATCAAGATGGCCAGGGAAGAGAAGACGGTCCAGAATTTCAACTCCAGCATGATCTATGCAAGGAGGGAAGGCAGGAAAAAAAAAAAAGACACTGTCAGAATTGTGCTGGAAAAAAAATGGTTGACTTGGGGGAGAAGAAGGGCAAAACTTGGGCCAATCATCCTCTCTCACCCCAACCCTCCTCACAGGGTTGTTGTGGTTGTTGTGGAGAAAATAGGAGGAGGAAGGTGTGTTGGATATGTTCACCGCCTTGAGTTATTTGTAAAATAAGAAAGGCAGGAAAGAAGAGAGAGAGAGAGAGAGAGAGAGAGAGAGAGAGAGAGAGAGAGAGAGAGAGAGAGAGAGAAACTAGTGAAGGAGAATGGAAAGAATGGCTACAAAACTTGGGTATATATATCTCATTTCTACTGCATTCATTTCCTATTAAAAATATATATATTACCAGTATACCCTGCATTAGATTGTTTTAAAATAAACGCTATGGTGTCTGACATGCTGATCCTGTTCCCATAATGCATTTAACTGGGTTAAGGGAGGTTAAGATGGAGTCAATTGAGGTAGTAAACTAATCCTGAGGGGGGATCAAATAGACCCAGTCAAGCAGAGGGTCAAACTCATTTCATTCAGGTTATGCTTTCATGGGAACTGTTTAACAGTTCTGAGATCAAGAGAAAGTTTTGGAGAGACTCTGTAAAAAATGGGTCTTCCTGAATTCTCTGTCTTGATAGCTGTTTTGGTAAATCCCCCCACCCCCCCAAAAATGAACAGAAACAGATAGGAGATGAGTAGGATTCTGTCTCTTAGAATCTGTCCACAACAGTGGTGGCATCAAAGTGCATTTTTTCCACTACAGGTAGTCCTCGACTTATAACCACAATTGAGCCACAATTAATATTGTGGCAACCAAAACTGGATGCACAATTACTGCATCCAATTTTGGTCGCCACAATATAAAAACGATGTTGAGACTCTAGAAAGAGTGCAGAGAACAAAGATGATTAGGGGACTGGAAGCTAAGACATATGAAGAACGGTTGCTGGAATTGGGTATGTCTAGTTTAATGAAAAGAAGGACTAGGGGTGACATGATAGCAGAGTCAAGCTATTCTCCGAAGCTTTCTTAAATTTATATTAAAAAAGCACCCTTATGTGTTGTGCTTATAGCAGAGACAGGGTCTTTCTAGAAGGGTTTCTTCCCTTTCTTAGCACTTCCTGGAATCACCATGCACAATCCTGAACCAGCTCTTTATTCATTTTATTTTGTGCCAACTCTGGACTATCTCTGGGCAGTATCTTTAGAGATGTTTTTGGAGGCATTTGCTCCTAAATCTACTCCCAGAAAAATTCATGGAGAAATTCCATCACACTCAACCTCCCCACTACCATACAAAGTTACTCACCTCAGCCAAGACTGTCAAGATGGCGGAGGTTGCAACAATCATACCAAAGGACTGATAATCACCCGTGACCCGGATGCCTGATCTGTCCCCCATAGCCCACATGGTGATGTAGAAGTTGGCCAAAGAGACAAAGGATCCATGGATGAACGACACGAAGAATATCCCAAAATTGAAGAAGAGGTCTTTTTGACCTGCCTTGTACAGCTCAGGGAACTGCAGACTTTTCTTGGCGTTCACATCCTAATGGGAGAAAGAGCGAAGGCAATTCAGGAACGAGGGAAAAGGCTGCTTGGAACAGTAGAACTGACTGCAGTTGCAGATTAAACATATCTGGAGGGAGCAGGGGTGGGTTCTACTTACTTTCCCTACCGGTTCTGATCGTGACGGTAGGCCCGTGGGCCCGTTTTTCGCCATCCACAGGCTCCAGAGGCTTTTCTGAAGCCTGGGGACGGTGAAAAATGGCCCAACGGGCCTACCGGAAGTCCGGAGGCTTCAGTGAGGCCTGCGCGCATGCGCAGGGGTGCAGCGTGGGGGGGTTGTGCGTGCATGCACGGGGGGACGGCATTGCATTATGGGTGTGGGCACGCACGCGCGCTATCGCACGCATGTGCGCCCTTTTGGCACCCAAGCAAAAAAAGGTTCGCCATCACTGTTCTATTCTATTTTCCTATCACAAAAGGGACACTGCTGCCCCCTGCTGGTGATGTCAGGTACAGAAGGCAGGAATCTGATCTCCAGATTCCCTATTTCCAAGATGGATACTGTAACCCACAGCTCTACAGCCAAACTCATTCCCTGAGACTCTGAAAGAGAATTAATGTCACAATTCTCCCCATTTTGGGGTGGAAAATGCATGAAAACTATATTGGAAGACCTACAAGAGACTTGCCATAGTTTTAAAAACAAAAAACCCTTCACAAAATTACCCGAGAAAGAACAAAGGGGAGAAAAATAGCCCTATGAAATTTGCGATTTCCTCAAAATGTTAAGTAATGCCCGTAACCATTAGGCCATTATCTACTTCTCAATTTTCACTGTTTGAATAACAGCATCTATACTTATGTTGTCAAAGTAGTATCATTCCACTTTGTTGAAAGGCAAATAGTGTTTAATAAAAATATGGTTATACCTTCTATTTCTACAAAATATACCAATGTGGTTTTTGCTATCTTTTATTAATTTCTTCCGCAGAAGTATGACAACTTAAGCTGTGGGAGTAAAAGCTAACTTCGTGTTTTTTTAAAAATTGATCTAGAATTTAACTCAATATGAATATGAGTTTTGGATTATAATCTTACTAATGAGCTTCATAACATGTCCCAAGTTTGGGTTTTTCTTAACATAAAGCTTTAACATTTTAGTTCTTCTTTTTCCTTTTTCTTCTGATTTGCTAAATTTGTTACATTTTTCAGTCCACACAGATCTTACTGTAGCTTATGAATCAAATCATGCTGGTTATAGATAACAATTACTGCACAATAATCTGATTCTCATGTTTACACAGCAAACCTCTTGGGTTGGTTGGGCTAAGAGATACTGTAGGTGTGCAACTGTTAAATATGTAAATAGGGAGCATAAGGTTTCACTCTGGTCCAGCAGCAAACAAGGAATTAACATAGCCGCCGCTCATTGGTCCATTCCAGCGGCGGGAAAATAAAGCGCTGTCAGTGGCCAGGCTGCCTGACAGCTTCCTTTAAAAGAGGGCGCTGTCGGCCAGTTGGCAGAGATGTTTTGCCAAACCTGTGCTATGCTGATTTCACTAATAAAGAGCTGAAGTCACTAGTCGGAGTCCTGCCTCTTCAGTCAACCACCCAACTTAACACTGGTGACGAAGGTGGGATTTTAGAAGAGAACAAAGGACTAAACAAAGGACTGAGCATCATCCGCATGGCATCAGCGGCCATCTTCGTAGCAAACAGCTGCCTACATCGGCCATTCCAAGATGATCACACATGCTCTACCAACTCCTTTCGACCCTCACACCAAAGAATGGTCTTCATATATGGGTCAGTTTCGAATGTTTATGGAGATGAATAATCTTCAAGATCTGTCGGACAATAGGAAAAGGGCACTCTTCCTAAGTTATTGTGGACCGCAAATTTACAAGATGGCTAAATCCTTAGCAGCACCAACCGATGTAGAGACTGTAACTTGGACAACACTTCAGAACATATTAAAGGATCATTATGCACCCTCAGCATCACCACTCGTTAGCAGGTACGAGTTTTATCGCAGATGCCAACAGGAGGGTGAGTCAATGAATGATTTTGTTGCAAATCTGAGGGGAATCGCATCCGAATGTGAATTCATCAATTTAGAAGAAATGATGCGAGATAGAATCATTTTGAGGCTGAGGGACCTGACCCTACAAAAATGACTGCTGGCAGAAAAGGGCATCACGTTTCAAGATGCCCTAGACAAAGCCCGAGCAGCCGAATCCTCTGATAAATCCACAGCAACTATCAGAAAATCAAGCAGTGTCCATCTCATGCGAGGAACGGCCACCGGACAGCTAAATAATACAGAATCCGAAGAAAACACCGATGGGGAAGACGAAATTCATCGCATAAATTCCGAAAGGAAGGTAGGACATTCGGAAGTGGGATATAAACAATTCTGGTGTGCCGGTTGTACGGGAAATCATACCAGAGTGGCATGTAAGTTTAAAGATGCCATATGCCGGCGATGCCAACAGAAGGACATATAGCAGAAGCTTGTAGAGCAACCCAGCCAAGTTCCTACAGCCAGAGACATCCAGTTTCCCCAACGAGGCCATTTACCCCACAATCGGGTTTCCAGAGAAATAAGCGAAGAGAGGAACAATACCAAGAAATGAGGGAAATCCACCAGATAACTGTGGGGCATTCTGATGCATGTGATGCAGAGAAATTCCATGTTACGGTCCACATTGAGGGATCTCCATGTAACATGGAATTGGACACTGGATCATTTTTCACCATCGTGTCCTGGCAGGCGATTAAAGAAATAATCCTGAAAATGGAGAAGAAACATCTAAAGCCACAGAGAATCATATTAAACGACTTCCAAGGAAACTGTATTCCTATTCTTGGAAGAGTATTAGTCCAAGTAAAATTTAAAGAGTTCAGCAGACCATTGCAGATGACCATCGTGGATAGCAACTGACCCAGCCTGCTGGGGGTAGAATGGTTCAGACCCCTGGGTTTAGGAGTGACGGGAATCCACACAGTCCAAGACGACGGCATTGAGGACCTGATGAAGGAATTCGCAGACGTTTTCGACGGAAGCTTGGGCAAGTACACGGGGAAACCCATCTCTTTCAATCTAGACCCCAATGTAACCCCCATCCGAATGAAAGCGAGGAAGGTCCCCTTTGTTCTCCGGCCCAAAATAGACAGTCAATTAGACAAACTAATTGCCCAAGGAATTCTGGAGCCGGTGGATCATGCTAAGTGGGAGACCCCAATAGTCACCCCAATTAAACCAGATGGGTCAATCTGCATCTGCGCGGACTATAAATGTACCATAAATAAAGCCTTGCAACAGAGTGCCTACCCAGTACCGGTCGATCAGCACCTACTGCACTCACTAGGCAAAGGTAAAATATTCACAAAACTTGTTTAGCACAAGCCTATCAGCAACTGACGGTGGACGACGCCACCGCAGAAGCACAGACTATTGTTACACACCAAGGAGCATTTAAATGCCACCAGTTACAATTTGTGGTGAGTGTGGCTCCAGGACTTTTCCAAAGCATGATGGAGTGCCACCTACATGCCATTCCGGGGGTAGTGCCATACTTTGATGATGTCCTCGTGTCCAGGGACAACAAAGAAGAACTATTCCATTGGCTTAGAGAAACCTTGAGGCGGTTCCAAGAAGCCGGACTTAAAGTTAAAAAAGAGAAATGCAAAATAGCAGTACCACAAGTTGAATTTCTGGGGTATCTAATTGATGGTTCAAGCATTCACCCAACCCTAGACAAAGTGAAAGCCATCAAGGAAGCCCCATCACCCAAGAATCAAACAAAACTCCAGGCTTTTCTCGGCCTCTTAAACTTTTATAGCATTTTTCTGTCACAGAAGGCGACCGTTGCTGAACCTTTACACCGACTGCTTGGCAAGAAGGTCAGTTGGACCTGGGGATGAAAGGAAGCCGCTGCCTTCTCCACTGTTAAGAATTTATTATCATCCAAAAGTGTCCTTATCTAATATAACAAGACTCTTCCCCTCTTATTAACATGTGATGCATCCCCTTTTGGGGTCGGAGCTGTCCTCAGCCATCGGCTGCCGGATGGGACTGAGGCTCCAATTGCTTTTTAGTCTAAAACGCTATCAACCGTGGAAAGGAAATACAGCCAGCTGGACAAAGAAGCACTGGCTGCTATAGCAGGAGTCAAGCGCTTCCATGAATACCTATATGGAAGGGATTTTGAACTCATTACTGATCACAAGCCACTTCTTGGCATAAGAAACAGATATTAGAAGCATTACACGTGGGGCATCCTGGCATTGTCAGAATGAAGGCATTGGCCAGGAGTTATGTTTGGTGGCCGAACATGGATAGGGACATAACAGAATGGGTTGCAACGTGTACACCATGCCAGGAATCCAGACCAGCACCACCCTGGGCACCAACAAGGGAATGGGAGAAACCAAAAGGGCCATGGTCGAGAATACACATTGATTTTGCAGGACCGGTCCAGGGTCAAACATTTTGATTTTCTTGGCAGCATATAATTATAGACTAATACACCAGCCGGGCAAGGACATAAGTCATGCAGATGCCCTCAGCCAGTGCCCTCTCCCAGATCTCGTTGAAGACCCGGCCCCCATCGCAACTGCCCTGCTCATCGAAGACTTTGCAGCCAGCCCAGTCACAGTGACTGAGAGGGGGTGGAGGGGGTGGCCGGGGGGGACCAGTGGGGGAGGAATTCAAACCATTTATGACAAAACAATATGAATTGTCAGCTCAAAAGGGATGCCTGTTGTGGGGGGATCGAGTGGTTGTGCCACACAATTTAAGAAACAGATATTAGAAGCATTACACGTGGGGCATCCTGGCATTGTCAGAATGAAGGCATTGGCCAGGAGTTATGTTTGGTGGCCGAACATGGATAGGGACATAACAGAATGGGTTGCAACGTGTACACCATGCCAGGAATCCAGACCAGCACCACCCTGGGCACCAACAAGGGAATGGGAGAAACCAAAAGGGCCATGGTCGAGAATACACATTGATTTTGCAGGACCGGTCCAGGGTCAAACATTTTTAATTATTGTGGATGCATATTCAAAATGGCTCGAGGTAATCATAATGACAACTACAACGGCTGAAGCAACTATCAGGGTGCTACGGAGAACCTTTGCCACCCATGGGCTACCAGACGTTCTGGTATCTGACAACGGGGCACAATTCACAGCATAACAATTTGAATCGTTTTTAGCAGAGCAGGGAATCTGACATGCCCTAGTAGCGCCTTTTCATCTGGCCAGTAATGGTCAAGTAGAACGCATGGTGAGGTCCACTAAAGAAGCATTAGCTAGAATGGGCCCTGGGAACTGGCAAACCAAAATAGACCAATTCCTGCTAGCACAGCACATAACTCCTAGCGCAACCACAAACTGGAGCCTGGCAGAATTATTAATGGGTTGCAAACTAAGGTCACAACTAGACAGACTACACCCAAATTACAACGCTGAGGCACCCCTCGATTCATCCACTCAGCCCCGGGCATTTAGTACAGGGGACCTAGTCTATGCCCAGAACTATGCAGGCGACCCATCTTGGGTCCGGGCTAAAGTAATTGCCATCACTGGTCCCCGGTCCTACCAAGTAGAACTAGAGGACAGAAAGATTTGGAGGAGGCATATAGATCAAATCCGGGGCCAGATAGAGAAATCTAGCCTAAGACAATCAGAAGATACTCTGCCCCAAACAGCTTCCAAAACACCCATAGAGCCAGACAGTATTCTGCCCCTAACAGCATCCAAAACGGCCATAGAAACCGACCTACTTCCTAACGAACCAGGGACCCTACTCTCAAACCCGAATAGAACACGCACACACACTCCTGAAGGGCCGCGAGTCCAGTGAAGAGCTCCGGAAGAGTTGGCCGGGGCGGAGTCAGCCACACCCCAGAAGTTCCATGCGATTCCATTCACTGACTCTGGAGCGGCAGCAGGTTTGACTGCACAGACCGCCGCCGCTGATCCGACTGAGCTGCGCAGGTCCGGGCGCACCCAACAACGCCCCGCCTACCTGCGTGACTACATGATCTGATCCATAGCTGATTGGTTAGTACTGTTCTAGAGGGGAGGGGTGTTAAATATGTAAATAGGGAGCACTCCGGTCCGGCAGCAAACAGGGAATTAACATACCTGCCGCTCATTGGTCCATTCGAGCGGCGGGAAAATAAAGCCCTGTCAGTGGCCGGGCTGCCTGACAGCTTCCTTTAAAAGAGGCCGCTGTTGGCCAGCCGGCAGAGATGTTTTTCCAAACCTGTGCTATGCTGATTTCACTAATAAAGAGCTGAAGTCACTAGTCAGAGTCCTGCCTCTTCAGTCAACCACCCAACTTAACAGCAACCTTGGCTACTTTAAGATTAGGGTGAAGGTTCGTTCTCCGAACTTGTTGGTTGGTTTCCGAACGTTTCGTTACTGGGCTAGGTAACATCTTCAGTGGAGTTTATGGGATGTCAGTGTCGGTGTTGTTATTTTTTTATTTTTTTATTTGATAGATTTCTATGCCGCCGAACTCCCGAGGGACTCTGGGCGGCTTACAGCAAAAACAGAAAAAAACTTATTAAAATATAAAAAACTTATTTAAAAAATACATTATATAAAAAACAATTTAAAAACGTCAACAACAATTAAAAAACCCATACACACCTTTTTTTGGCCGGATCCCACCAGATTTTAATAGCGAGATCAACGGCCCCAAGCCTGCCGGAACAGCCAGGTCTTCACCGCTTTCCGGAAGGCCAACAGGGTGGGGGTAGTCCGGATCTCAGGAGGTAACTGGTTCCAGAGGGCCGGGGCAGCCGAGAAGGCCCTCCCCCGCGGGCCCGCCAGCCGGCACTGTTTAGCCAACGGGACCCGGAGGAGACCAACCCTGTGGGATTTTACCAGTTGCTGGGAGCTATGTGGTAGAAAACGGTCTTGAAGATAACCTGGCCCTGAGCCATGTAGGGCTTTAAAGGTAATGACCAACACCTTGAATTGTGCCCGGAGACCACTAGGGAGCCAGTGCAGCCCATGGAGGA
>QLTV01002258.1:150330-166774 GCA_003457575.1 Thermophis baileyi
GGGGGTAGGCGCGGGGGCGGGGGTGCACGCATGCTTTGGGCACTCGGTCCGGAAAAGGTTAGCCATCACTGGCATAGACAGTATTGACACATGAAAAGAAACGTCATCAAGAGTCTCTTGATAGTGAGATGGGTGGCATATTAAATAAATAAATAAATAAATAAATAAATAAATAAATAAATAAATAAATAAATAAATAAATAAATAAATAAATAAATAAATAAATAAATAAATAAATAAATAAATAAATATCAAAATAACATAAACCAGCCAGAGTCACGCAGGTGAAATAAATAAATAAATAAATAAATAAATAAATAAATAAATAATAAAGCAAACTCTGAGAGAGTAGCAACTGAGTTGCAATGGAAGGGCCTCATGGAATATGACATGATGAAATCTAATGGGTTGATCACAGCATCCATGGAAAAGTCTATATCAAAATGGGAGGAGTGATCAGATGATTGAAGCTCTGCCCCTTTTCATGTGTGTCACACTCATCCCATGGACACAAAAGGTGTGGGACTTCAGTTGCCTGGTCCTGCCCATCTTGTTAATGTTTTTTTTTTAACCTCTTATGGTTGATGTAGCTGTCACATTACCCACTGTTCTCTAAAAGAAACTTAATTGGGTGGAATTCATCCAGCTTAGATGCTTTTCTAAAGAAAAATGGCTCCCAAGTTGCCAAAAGGTCATAGTTACAAAAAGGCCCCTAAATGTCCTAGGTCTGAGATGTCCTCAATAGTGGTGGGTTGATACCGGTTCGCATCGGTTTGAGTGAACCGGTAGCGACGGTGGCGGGAGGCTCCGCCCACCTGCCCGGACGTCATCAAAAACACTCTGTGCATGCGCAGAAGCGTTGCACGCGCGCTCCCGTTCCTGAACTGGTAGCAAAGGTAAGAGAAACCCACTACTGGTCCTCAACCCTAAATCTCCAAACTCTCTAGCACAGGGGTCTCCAACCTTGGCAACTTTAAGCCTGGCGGACTTCAACTCCCAGAATTCCCCAGCTGGCTGGAGAATTCTGGGAGTTGAAATCCGCCAGGCTTAAAGTTGCCAAGGTTGGAAACCCCTGCTCTAAGCACACTTTCTTTTCTCTCCCACCTGTAAGACCAATCTAGCTCTTTCTCCACAGGAAGGGAAATCCCTGTGTGTATAAAAGTTAAACTTATGTTTCCATGGTGACAGCTCTGCTGTGGCCTGCACAAGCCACAAACCCTCTGTTTTACTCAGGCAAATATAATCAACTGCAAATTTAAATCCACCTTCTCCACCACGGCACCATCCAAATGTTTTGGACTACAATTGCTGTCAGCCACAACTAGCATAGCCCACAGCCCATGGCTAGTCCTTTTAAGAAGTACAGGCAGTCCTCGACTTATGACTACCATTGAGTCCAAACTTTCTGTCATTAAGTGAGAAATTTTGTTAAGTGAGTTTTGCCCCATTTTATGACCTTGCCACAGTTGTTAACTGAATCACTGCAGTTCATAAATTAGTAACCCGGTTGTTAAGTGAATCTGGCTTCCCCCTTGACTTTGCTTGTCAGAAGGTCACAAAAGGTGATCACATGACCTTGGGATACAGCAGCCATCATAAATATGAACCAGTTGCCAAATATCCAAATTTCGATCACACGATCATGGGGATGCTGCAAAGATCGTAACTGTGAAAAATGGTCATATGCCACATTTTTCAGTGCCATTGTAACTTTGAATGGTCACTAAACAAACTGTTGTAAGTTGAGGACTACCTGTACCATCTCCATGCATCTTGGCTGAGAAAAGCCAATTTAAGATCATAAGCTGGTTACCCAAGACTGTTTCTCTGAGAGCAAAAAGGGCAGGAGACTCACTTTTAATCATGTTGACGTCATTGGCCCCATCTCCGATGGCCAAGGAGATGGAGTTCTTGTGTCTCTTCACCATTTGCACAATGAGGGCCTTCTGCTTGGGTGTGACCCTGCAGCAGATCACAGCTTGGCAAGTGGTAGCCAGTTCCACAAATGCTTTTTCAATGAGGTTCCCGTGCTCCTTGCTGGTGTCCTCAGTCCAGAAGCACAGGTACTCCAAAAGACCTTTCTTCTTCTTTGATTTCTTGTCCTCCTCTGTGTGAAAGATTTTCTCCTGGGGAAAGATGAAGCCCAGACATATAATCCAGGGGTCTGATTTCCTTGCCCAGAATCAGTGGTGAAATCCAAATTTTTTTACTGCCAGTTCTGTGGGCGTGGCATGGTGGGCGTGATGTGGCTTGGTGGGCGTGGCAGGGGAAGGATATTGCAAAATCTCCATTCCCACCCCACCAGAGGTGGGTTCCTCCCGGTTCATACCGGTTCGCCCGAACCGGTAGCGATCCGCTGGTGAGGTCACGATGACGTCACCGATCCAGTTCAGTCGGTGCCGGTCCGTGGGCGCCGCCATTTTTTATTATTATTATTATTTTTTTTGAATTTTTTTTTCTTCTGTGCATGCGCAGAAGCTGAGTTTCCGGCACTGTGCATGTGTCACCATCTTGTTTTCGGCGCTTTTTTATATATATATATATATTGAATTTTTTTGCACTGCACATGCGTGCGCGCCCGCGAGGCAGCGAGGTAAGTTAGAACCCACCCCTGCACCCCACCCTGGGGCCAGCCAGAGGTGGTATTTGCCAGTTCTCTGAACTACTCAAAATTTCCGCTTCCGGTTCTCCAGAACCTGTCAGAACCTGCTGGATTTTACCCCTGCCCAGAATTATAGCTGCCTACCAAGCACGGTTGCAGGAACTGGGTATGTCTAGTTTAATTAAAAGAAGGACTAGGCGCTAGTCACTAGGGGAGACATGATAGCAGTGTTCCAATATCTCAGGGGATGCCACAAAGAAGAGGGAGTCAAGCTATTCTGCAAAGCACCTGAGGGTAGAACAAGAAGCAATGGGTGGAAACTAATCAAGGAGAGAAGCAACCTGGAACTAAGGAGAAATTTCCTGACAGAACAATTAATCAGTGGAACAACTTGCCTCCAGAAGTTGTGGATGCTCCAACACTGGATGTTTTTAAGAAGAGATTGGACAACATTCATCTGAAATGGTACAGGGTTTCCTGCCTGAGCAGGGGGTTGGACTAGAAGACCTTCAAGGTCCCTTCCCAATCTGTTATTCTGTAATTCTATTATTCTGTTACTTCAGTCATTAGAGCAGTCAAGGAACCCTTAATTAAAAAATAGGCTTTTCCCTACCTTGATGGAAATCTCTTCTTCTGAAATTCTCGTATCAATGCGCAGGAAAATATCCCATATGTCCGTGATGGCGAACCTATGGCACGTGTGCCACAGGTGGCATGTGGAGCCATATCTGAGGGCACACAAGGCGTTGCCCTATGTCAGCTCTAGTGCGCATGCGCGCGCTGGCCAGCTGATTTTCGGCCTTGGGGAAGGCCGTTTTCGCCCTCCGGAGGCTTCCGGAGGCTTCCCTGAAGCCTCCGGAGTGCGAAAAACAGCCCAACGGGCAAACCGGAAGTTCTCGAAAAACGGACTTCCGGTTTGCCCGTTGGGCCGTTTTTTGCACTCCGGAAGCTTCAGGAGGCTTTCCAAGTACTCCCATTTTTGGCACGCAAGAAGAAAAAGGTTCACCATCACTGCCATATGTCATTTTAAAAAGCCAGTTACAGGTAGTTCTCGACTTACAAAAGTTTATTTAGTGACCGTTCAAAGTTCCAACGGCACTGAGAAAAGTCACTTATGACCGCTTTTCACATTTACGACCGTTGCGGCATCCCCATGGTCACATGATCAAAATTCGGTTGCTTGGCAACTGACTCATATTTATGATGGTTGCAGTGTCCCGGGGTCACGTGATCAGCTTTTGCAACCTTCTGACAAGCAAAGTCAAGGGGAAAACCAGATTCACTTATAACAACCTTGTGGTTAAGTTAAGTTAACCACCAGTGAATCACTGAAATTGTTAAGTTAGTATCAACCTTGTTACTAACTTAACTATTTCAGTGATTCACTTAACAACTGTGGCAAGAAAGGTCATAAAATGGGGCAAAATGCACTTAAAAACTCTTTTGTTTAGCAACAGAAATGTTGGGCTCAATTGAGGTCATAAATCGAGGACTACCCGTACTATAGAGAAGAGGGACCCATTAAAAATGTCATCTTACAAGGAAGTCCCCAGTGACCACCAGGGCTTTTTTGACATGCGTTCCCGATGCCTGGTAAGGAAGGAAAGAGCCGATGTTGCACAGGGCTTCACCGCTGCCAGCCAAACTGTTGCTGCTGTACCAAGCTGGTTCAAGAATCTCGCTGAAAAACAAGATGGCGGGAAAACAAGGGCAGGTGTCTTGAACCCGGAAGCGCACGTCATCACACCGATTGAAATCACCAGCGTTGAGCCCACTTGTCCAAGATGCATCTGCAACACCTAACCCTCCCATCCTTCGCTTGTGGATTCTACAGGATGTTCATGAAAAGTTTCATTTCTGAGTCCGAGATAAAGACAAAGAAAAGCTGAGCGTTCAGGAAAAGAGTCCGTATTTGCTCTGCACTCAAACAATTTCAAAGCATTGTCAAGGAGAGATTCAACCTGGAAGTAAGGAGACATTTTCTGACAGGGAGAGCAATCAACTGATGGAACAGAAGTTGCCTTCGGAAGTTGTGGGAGCTTCATCACTGGAAGCTTTCAAGAAGAGACTGGACTGCAAAGTGTGGCCCTCCTGAGCTCCGTTTTCACTGGCAGAGGGTTGCAGGAGGCTGTCCCAGCCAAAAACAGAGATCGGCACCCCATTTTCGCTGGCAGAGGCACCACGTTGTTTCCAGAGCAGCCCTGTGGGACAGATCTAAACACCCCGTGGGCTGGATCCGGCCCGTGGGCCTTGAATTTGACACCCCTGATCTAGGGTTTCCAAACAACACCCGATTATTTCTCAGTTTGAGTTACTTCCTTTCACTTGCCCAACCACAGACATCCAAACACATCTTTCATAACTCCGTACCTGATTTCGCTCTCCTCCAGAATGGTCATATCTTCGGAAAGGAGTTGGCAAGCAAACCCAATATTGACAGCAGTTTCTGCAAACATAATGAAGACCAGAAATGGGATTAAAAGCTGGAGCATGGCACATTCTCTTCTATTTCTGCTTCCATCCTTGAAACAAGTTTTTTTTTTTAAAGACTACAGGTAGTCCTTGACTTATCACCACAATTGAGCCCAAAATTTATGTTGCTAAGCGAGACAGTTAAGTGAATTTTTCCCTATGTTACCTTTCTTTCCACAGTTGTTAAGTGAATCAGTGCAGTTGTTAAGTTAGTAACACAATTGTTAAGTGACTCTAGCTACCTCACTGACTTTGCTTGTCAGAAGGTTGCAAAAGGTGATCACATGACCCCAAGACACTGCAACTGTCATAAATACAAGTCAGTTGCCAAGCGCCTGAATTTTGATCGTGTGACCGTGGGAATGCTGCAACAGTGTAAGTGTGAGTGTGAAAAACAGTCATAAGTCACTTTTTTCAGTGCTGTGGTAATTTTGAACGGTCACTAAATGAACTGTTGTAAGTCAAGGACTACCTGTATATCTGAAAATATGGATATCTCTATCTAAATGTGTTAAGGGTACAGTGAGTAATGCATTTCATATCGTTTATACCAGGGGTCTCCAACCTTGGCAACTTTAAGCCTGGCGGACTTCAACTCCCAGAATTCCCCAGCCAGCAAAGCTGGCTGGGGATTTCTGGGAGTTGAAGTCCTCCAGGCTTAAAGTTGCCAAGGTTGGAGACCCCTGCTTTATACAGTTAACTTTTCAGATTCTTTACTTAGCTGTAGGCATGTGTCTTGAAGCAGAGTGAAATCACTTAAAATCACTTAGAAAAGATTTCTGAAGGATTCCCTGGGACTAGAAATTGGCTGATGTACCTTGCTTATCTCCGGTTAGCACCCACACTTTGATGTCCCCCCTTTTGAGAAGATGAATGGTCTCAGGGACCCCATCCTGCAATTTGTCCTCTATGGCTGTGGCACCCAGAAGCTGAAAGAACAAAACAAGAGTTGATTCAAAACTTCACAGTACAAACTTCACAGTACAAATTTCATAGTACAGTACAGCAGCGGTGAAATCTACTTACCTTCCCTACCAGTTCGCATGCACAGAGGGTAAAAAAAACAAAATGGCGGTGGGTGGAGCCTCGCGCTGCCGTCGCTACCGGTTCTCTGAACCACCGGCAGGCGGCGCTACCGGTACGCCCAGACTGGGCCAAACTGGGAGCATTTCACCCCTGCAGTACAGGTAGTCCTCGACATACGACCCAATTGAGCCCAAAATTTCAAAATACAACCATTTGTGTAGTGATTGCTCAAAGTTGCAACATGACTGAAAAAAGTGACTCGTGACCATTTTTCACATTACGACCGTTGCTGCGTCCCATGGTCATGTGATCCAAATTCGGATGGTTGCCGTGTCCCGGGGTCATGTGACCACCTTTTGCGACCTTCTGAGAAGCAAAGTCAATGGAGAAGCCAGATTCACTTAACAACCGTGTCACTGGCTTAACAACTGCAGTGATTCACTTAACAATTGTGGCAAGGAAATGGGGCAAAACTCAATGAACAATGGTCTTGCTTAGTAATGGAAATTTTGGGGTCAATTGTAGACATAAGCTGAGGACTACCTGTATGGTTCTTTTCAGCCAAAGCAATATCAAATAATGTCAACCAGTGGTGAAATCCAATTTTTTTTACTACCGGTTCTGTGGGCGTGGCTTGGTGAGCATGGTGTGGCTTGGTGGGCGTGGCTTGGTGGGATACTGCAAAATCTCCATTCCCACCTCACTCCAGGGGAAGGATACTGCAAAATCCCCATTCCCTCCCCACTCTCGGGCCAGCCAGAGGTGGTATTTGCCGGTTCTCCGAACTACTCAAAATTTCCGCTATCAGTTCTCTGAACTACTCAAAATTTCCGCTACTGGTTCTCCAGAACCTGTCAGAATCTGCTGGATTTCACCCCTGATGTCAACCCTCAGAAATGGAACAATATCCAAGATCTCCCTTTGACTCGGTTGTCAGTCCAGACCAAAACCAACGTTTACCTTGAGATTCTGCTCAATCTCCTCATATACTTTGTCCAACTCTTGGGCCCGGCCCTGTAATAAGATGCTCGCCGCATGGTGTTTCTTGCTCCACAGAGCGTAGTCCTTTTTGTCCACCTCTTTCATAGCCAGGCATAAAGTCCTTAAGGTCTCCGCTGCAAAACTCTGGGGGAGAGGACAAGCATGGGTTGTTCAGGAGGTGGCATTTGCTATGGATTTGTGTGCCTATTTGTGAGATTCTCATCCAAACTTTCCCCCAGGAACTTCAGCAGTGTACGTAGCAGAATAATAGAGTTGGAAGGGACCTTGGAGATCTTCTAGTCCAGGGGTGTCAAACTCGATTTCATTGAGGGCCGCATCAGGGTTGTGTTTGATCTCGGGGGGGCGGGGGGGGCATGGCCAGGGTGGGCATGGCTAGCTCAACGTCACTCGTGTCGGGGGCGCCTGTGGTGGCCTGAGCGCTCTGCCAGCGAAAACAGGCTCCCAAGCTCTGTTTTCAGCTGCGACGGCCTCCTGCAACCCTCTGCCAGTGAAAACAGAGCTCCGGAGGGCGCTCCCAAGCTCCATTTTCACTGGCAGAGGCACCGCGGGCCAGTCCTTCACTGTTTCCAGGGCAGCCCCCGGGCCAGATCTAAGCACCCCGCAGGCCGGATTCGGCCTGTGGGCCTTGAGTCTGACACCCCTGGTCTAGTCCAACCCCCTACACAAGCAGGAAACCCTATTCCATTTCAGACAAGTGATTATCCAATCTCTTCTTAGTTCAGGTTTTTTCCCACAGGGTCCCTGGGCGAAGAGTGATTGGCTCAAAATTAAGCAGAGAAATTAGGTGGTGTTGGCTGTAATTAAAGCCATCAAGATGACAGCTGAACTGCAAGATTGAAGCCCCCCCCCCTTTAACACATGTCGATGCACCTAAAAATGGGGCAGAGCTTCAGCTAGATAATCATGGCCCCCATCCTGGCTTTTCTATACAATACAAAGCTTACATCCAGTGCTTTGATGGTGCAACCTTCATTGATCCGGTCACTGTGGAGTCTTTCTAGGATCACAGAATCTGCCCCCTTGGTGTAAAGCTTGATGCAACCTTCAGGGTCTTGCACTGAGAAAAAGAGATAAGGATATTTACGCAACCTTGTATGTATCTGTTGGTTGGTTTGCCTCAGGGGTGGGTTCCGAAAATTTCTACTACCACTCTGTGGGCGTGGCTTAGGGTTACACGTGCGCGCGCTCCCCCGGTGCAATTCTGTTTCCGCGCATGCTCAGTCACTATAATCTGCCCGAAACACAGCTGAGGAGCTGATCAGCTGTACTTCGGGCGAAGAATAAAGGACAGCATTCCGAAGCAGCAGCAGAGCACAAACAGCCCAAGACGTAAAAAAGCCGCCCAAAATTCACAGGGAAAAATGGCGGCGCCCACAGACCGGCACCGACCAAGGTGGGTCCACGACGCCATCATGACGTCACCAGCGCCTTGCTACTGGTTCGGGCGACCCAGTACGAACCGGGAGGAACCCACTCCTGGTTTGCCTGCTTATTTGTTAGATTCACATTCCATTTTCCCTCCAAGCACCAGTTTGTCAACTTACAAAGATTTCAAGTTGCCATGAAAAGGAGGGGGGGGGGGAAAGCTGGAGGAAGGCTGTTTCCCTAACTGAAAATGCATTCCACAAATGTTTCTTTTACTGATTGTGTCCTAGGCTACTGGAGTCAGAAGGAGGGGTGTGTGGGTCACAACCCGCCAACGTGATTAATTGGACAATGTGATTTATGACATGGCCAATGAGAAGGGTTGGAAACAGGGTCAAGATGATGTGCAGCCGGGTCAGATTCAGTTCTGGCTGCACCGGAGTATTGCCAAGATGTCGCTTTTAATAAATCTTTGTATTTCTTTTGGACTTTGGCTCATGGCTCCTGAATTAATTAGGGCGTCTTTCGGAAACTTCACACAGTTCTTAGGATAGGTTGATCCAAGTTAGACATGAGCTTTCATGGCTGAGGTCAGAACACTTAAACCTGGGTCTCTCTGTTCAGTGATGGTAAACGTTTTGGGCTCAATGTGTCAAAAATTCAGAAAATGCCTAACTTGACTCTGCTGGCATGTCACACAACCTACCCACCTCCAGGGGTGGGCTGCTGGGGGTTCGCAGGGGTTCGGGAGAACCTCTAGCTAAGATTCTGTGCAGTTTGGAGAACCCCCAAATCCCACTCCTGGCTGGCCCCATCCACCCTGCCCTGCCCCTCCCAAGAGTCCCCACGCGGCCCGTTTTAGATGCAGGTAAGTGCAGGGCGTGCGCAGAGGCTCGGGGAGGGCGAAAAACGGGCCTACCGGAAGTTCAGGAAGGCCAGAAACGGGCCTGTTTCCAGCCTCCAGAGGGCCTCCGGAGCTTGGGAAGGCCATTTTCGCACTCCCAGAGGCTCGAGGAAAGCCTCCGGAGCCCGGGGAGGGAAACCCCCCCCCCCCGTGGTGCAGGAGGCTGACTAGGCCACACCCACCATGGCCACGCCCACCCAGCAACCAGGCAGAGAACCCCTTGCTAAAATTTTTGAAGCTCACCCCTGCCCACTTACATCAAAAAAGCAACAATTTTCTATTCCCACCCCACCCCGCCCCATCCTTCCATTCCCCACCAGTCAGTTAGAACTGAAGAAGCTTCCTGGATGAGAAGCGAAATGTTTTCAAAGCAAAAACCCAAGAAGGTCCAGCTGCCTTTTGGAAAAATACCTTTGGGATACTGTATGTCCCAGTTTATTTTGTCTTAAAACAATTAAATTTAATTTTAATTTATCCCAATTCAGCAGCAGGTAAGGAGTGAACATGGAGGCACACAGACACAAAATTCTTATCTGTTGCCTTCACTTTTCATTTGCCAATTTTGGCTCAGATTTTAAGGCAGTTTTGTTTCTCACTAGATTTACTTGGTTGCATTAATTTATACGCCACCACTTCCTATTGTTCTAAACTGCTTTCAATAAAACAGATGCATCTGCCTAATCCTCCTTTAAAAGAAATTTCCACTTTAAAAAAAAATATTTTCTTTCCAATCCTGCACATTTGCCCAAATACCCATTAGACAAGCTATACTTTGCAGCTCAACAAATACTCACCTAAAACAGACATCCGTTTTCTCACACTGTTGAAATCTAGCAATGCCAGGACCTTGTAAGTCCGTTGTATGCCCAGTTCACTTATTGTGATGGTATCTTGAGTGCGGGAGAGAAAGACATAACCCAGGTTTCTGGCAGCTGTTACCAGGGCTTCCTCATCTGGAGAAGCGGCTTGGTAAACAAGCTCATCTAAAAACAAAAAGATTAGACCATAATCAAAAGAGTGTCCCAGACATTTAATGAAAAGAAGGACTACGGGTGCCGTGATAGCAGACAATATCTAAGGGGCTGCCCCAAAGAAGAGGGGGTCAAAACACCTGAAGGCAGAACAAGCAGTAATGGATGGAAACTAATTAAGGAGGGAACCAACCTAGACTTAAGGAGAAATTTCCTAACAGTGATGGCTTGGCGACCGACTCACATTTATGACCGTTGTGATGTCCCGAGGTCATGTGATCACCTTTTGTGTCCTTCTGACCAGCAAAGTCAATGGGAAAGCCAGATGCACTTAACAACCATGTTACTAATTTAACAACTGCAGGGATTCACTTAACAACTGTGGCAGGAAAGGTCGTAAAATGGGGCAAAGTTCACTTCACAAATATCTCACTTAGCAACAAAAATTTGGGGCTCAATTGTGGTCAGAAGTCAAGGACTACCTGTATTATCCTGGTACATGTATATTTGCCTGCCTGCCTCCCTCCCTCCCTCCCTCCCTCCCTCCCTTCCTTCCTTCCTTCCTTCCTTCCTTCCTTCCTTCCATCCTACTGCTGCCTGGGGGATCTTGGGTAATCTTCTGCTTTAGATGGGTATAAGCAAGACAGCTGATTTCACGGCACCTAGTTACTACATTTCCCCTTCTATGCTCACTACAATACAGCAGAACATATGGAGAAAATATTGGCTTGCAATTATAACAAATGAAGTGTACTTGAAATATTTTGACCTTGTAAAACATTCTAAGTCTTAGAGGGGGGTGGGAAAGGTCTGGGTTGGCAACCTTTTCTCAAGGAAACCCATCTGAGGTTTATGCTAGCATATTTTTTTATTATTATTATTTCTGCTGTGGCTGTTTTTGGCTATTAACGGTTGCCAGGAATTGTTGTCTTTATTATCGCTCCTTTATTGTGTCTTCTAAACCATTTCACAAATGTTTAGTTGAAAGGCAATAAAAACCCTCACAGGATTAGCCTGAAGATAAAAAGTGTGTATGTGTTGTGGGGGAAGCCATCTACACTTCTCTCGGAGCCTTTGATAATAAAATAAATAAACAGAAACCATCCTATGATTCTTCAGACGCTGTGATGTGTCTATAACTACCATGATCAGAATCGTGCAAGCCTTAGCATTCTTTGCAATACTCTATGAAAGCGAAAGTTGGACTTTGAAGAAGCAGGCTGGGAAGAGTATTGACGCTTTTGAACTCTAGTGTTGTGGAAGACTCCTGAGAATTTTGTGGACAGCCAAGAAAATAAACAAATGGATGATTGAAGAAATCAACCCAGAGTTCTCCCTCAAGGCACGAATGACCAGGTTCAAATGATCCTACTTGGGATACATTATGTGAAGGCTCAGGGGGTCTGTAGAAGGCTTTAATGCCGAGATAGGTGAACTGTGAATATTACATCTACATGGAGGGAAGCATGCAGTGGGGTACTCCAAGACTCTGTCTGAGGTCCTATACCAGTGATGGCTAACCTTCTCGTGTGCCAAAAGCACGCGCCGGCACCCATAATGCAATGCGGGCCCCCTCTGCGCATGCGGGCATGACCCCCCCCACGCTCCCCACGCTCCCCCGTGCATGCGCGCATGACCCCTCACCCTCCCATTTTGGGCCTAGCAGGCCTTCCTGCAGCCTCCTGGGACCAAAAAACGGGCCGTGGGGGGGGCGCACCACACCCCCCCACACACCCCCATTTTGGGCCTAGCAGCCCTCCCTGCAGCCTCCTGGGACCAAAAACAGGCTGCGGGGAGGGGACTGAGCTGAGCTGGGTGACGGCTCGCGTGCCCCCACCCCCCCCCACACACCCCCATTTTGGGCCTAGCAGCCCTCCCTGCAGCCTCCTGGGACCAAAAACGGGCCGTGGGGGGGGCGCACACACCCCCGCCCCCCATTTTGGGCCTAGCAGGCCTCCCTGCAGCCTCCTGGGACCAAAATTGGGCAGTGGGGGGCGCCCCCCCATGCTTCCCCCACCCCCATGCATGCACACACGACCCCCGCCCCCGCACATGCACGCACATCTCCCGCATGCGCCCCCCGCGCATCCCAAAAATCAGCTGGCTGGCGGGAGGCGCGCGCATGCATGTGCGGTGGAGCTGAGCTGGCCGACGGCTCATGTGCCCACAGAGAGGGCTCTGCGTGCCAGCTGTGGCATGCGTGCCATAGGTTCGCCATCACGGTCCTATACTCTTCAACATCTTCATAAACGTCCCAAAAGTGCTTTTTCAAAAGGCAACTGGACTTTGTTTTTCCTTGAAGACGTTTTGCTTCTCATCCAAGAAGCTTCTTCATTTCAGAACCGAAGAAGCTTCTTGGATAAGAAGTGAAACGTCTTCAAGGAACTGGAACTGAACTTCAAGTCCAGTTGCCTTTTGAAAAAGCACCTTTGGGACAACCATGACATGGATGACTGACAATCTCATTCATAAATGATTTAGATGTGGGGACAGAACTCATCAAATTTGCAGATAACACCAAGCTGGGGAGAATAGTTAATACTTTAGAAGACAGGCTTAAGATTCAGAAAATTCTTGACAGAGTTGAACGCTGGGCCCTATCCAAGAAAATGTAATTCAGTGGTGAGAAAAATAAAGTTTTAAACTTAGACAAGAAAAACCAAATGCACAGGTATAGAATAGGTGGTACCTTGCATAACAGCATCAACTGTGAGAGGGATCTAGGGCAGCGGTGGGTTGCTCCTGGTTCGGCCCGGTTCTGCGAACCGGTAGCGGTGGCGGCAGGAGGCTCCACCCACCCGCCTGGGACACTTCTGCGCATGTGCAGAAGCATCACATGCGCAAGCGCACACATGAACCGGTAGCAACGGCATTTAGAACTCACTACTGATCTAGGGTCTTATTGGACAACCACTTAAGTTGCCAGATATTGGGTATGTCTAGTTTAATGAAAAGAAGGACTAGAGGTGACATGATAGTAGTGTACCAATATCTAACGGGCTGCTACAAAGAAGAGGGTGGGGTGTCAACCTATTCTCCAAAGCACCTGAAGGTCGGACAAGAAGCAATGGATGGAAACTAATCAAGGAGAGAAGCAATCTAGAACTAAGGAGTACTTTTCTGATGGTTAGAAAAAATAATCAGTGGAATGACTTGCTTCCAGAAGTTGTGGGTGCTTCAACACTTGAGGTTTTAAAGAAGAGGTTGGACAACCACTTGTCTGAAATGGTATAAGGTTTCCTTCTTGAGCAGGGGTTTGGACTAGAAGATCTCCGAGGTCCCTTCCAACTCTGTTATTCCGTTAAGTATGAGCCAGCAGTGTGTTGCAACCGCCAAAAAAGTCAATGCAGTCTTAAGCTGCATGAACAGCAATACAGTATCAAGATCATGGGACATGTTAGTACCTGAAGGCAAGGCAAGAACCAGTGGATGGAAGATCAAAACTTGAAGTGAGGAAGAATTTCCTGATTGTGAGAGTTATTAAGCTATGGCTCCTGAAGCTGAGGGGGCTCCATCACAGGAGGTTTTCAAGAAAAGATTGGACAACCATTTCTCCAAAATGGTAGGAGGACTCCTTCACTGGGCTGGGCGTTGGGCTAGAAGACCTTCAAGATCCCTTCCAACCCTATGATTCTAAACTGCACAGTAGCAGATTCTGTTGCTTTGATGTTTGATCTCTGCTGGTGCAGAGGTGTCATAATGACATGTCATAAACACTGTTTTTGACACAGGCATAATAAACATACCCGCCAACACTTGTTCTGCTTCTCAGAACAAAACTGTATCTCTTTCATCATTGTTGATGGGATGTCACATTACAGTCAGCATTGTTTGTAACTTGGGGAGACATCCTCCTTCGTCATACCTCAGGTGCACAGGTAATCGGATTAGAAAGAGAGTGGCTCAAGTGTCGTCGAATTAATTGCAGTTTCAAAAGAGGATTTTAATCTCTTCATATCTAATGTCAAGCAATACCAGCATCCTTCTCACATTGGCAATGAAATGCAGTCAAGCAAATCAGATGGTTGAGATGCCTACACAACAACCAAAACAGATGATATCTTTTTCAGTGAGATGGGACCTACTGCCTCTCACCAGTATGCTCAAAAGACCTACAGCTGGCCTGTCTGAGTAATGTTAGAAACAGAGGTGGGTTCCTCCAGGTTCAGACCGGTTCACCCGAACCGGTAGTGACCCACTGGTGATGTCATGATGATGTCACAGATCTGGTTCAGTCGGTGCCGGTCCGTGGACGCTGCCATCTTTTTTTTTTTGAATTTTTTTTGAATTATTTTTTTGAATTATTTTTTTTTTGAATTTTTTCCAGGTTTTTTTCTTCTACGCATGCGCAGAAGCCGAGTTTCCAGCACTGCGCATGCGTTGCCATCTTGTTTTGGGCTTTTTGGGGGGGGTTAAATTTTTTTTGCACTGCGCATGCGTGTGCGCGCAAAGCGCGTGCGTGCCCACGAGGCACAGCCATGCAGCGCGGGAGGAAGCGAACCAGCAGCGAGGTAAGTTAGGACCCACCCCTGGTTAGAAAGATTAGGCATTGTACTGGTTATCAGAGACAAATGTCTTCTCGGAAAAGTGGCAAATACATGTCTGAAGTCTTTCTGGAACATAGCTTAGACCAGCGGTTCTCAACCTGTGGGTCGTGACCCCTTTGGGGGTCGAACGACCATTTCACAGGGGTCGCCGCGCGCGTTAGCCCGCCATCTTGGTGCCACCGTCACTGCAGGGGTAAAAAGGTCCCGGTTCGGCCGTGCCTGCGGGTCGCCGTCAGCTGGTAGCCCGGACGCCGCCATTTGGGTTCTTCTACCCTCTGCGCATGCACAGAATGCTTTGCGCATGCGCAGAGGGTAAAAGAACCCAAATGGCGGTGTCTGGGCGAAGTCTCCCGCTTCCGACACTATCAGATGTCCGGCGACCCGCAGGCACGGACGCACCGGGAGCATTTCAGGGGGGTTGCGGCGGCAGGGGGGGTCGCGGGGGTTGCGGGGGGGTCGTGCCATTAGAAAGGTTGAGAACCACTGGCTTAGACATTCCAGTCTTTCCAGTTCCCATCTGAACTTTCTGTTTCAGTGCAGACTGTCTCTCTGTTGAGGTCAGCTTAAACCTTTTCCTGAAGATCACAGCAGAAATTGAAGCCCACATAAAATATATTCTTTGGGGTGCAAGAGGACTCGGTATTCAGAGACGAGAGCCAGTTTGGTCTAGTGGTTAAGACACCAGGCTAGAAAGCGGGAGACCATGAGTTCACGTTCCGCCTTAGCTATGAAAGCCAGCTGGGTGATCTTGGCCCAGTCACTCTCTTTGAGCCCAATCCACTTCACAAGGTTGTTGTCGTGGGGAAAATAAGAGAAGGAAGGCGTGTTGGATATGTTCACCTGCTTGAGTTATGTGTAAAAACAATAAAGGCAGGATATAATTTTTTTTAAAAAAAGATGGGTGCTGGAGATTTTTCTGTTACCTCCAGTCTCAGCCTGTTCTAGCTTTGCTCGTGACCAACTCCTACAAAACTGAGATGATCAAAAGTAGAATCAACTACTAGTCTACTCACTTTCTTTCTCCTCCACCATGACAGTGTGACACAGGGCAAGCAACCGCATATATTCCCTCACCACTGGGTCCTGGTCACGCCGGATGGTATCCAAAAGCAACTGATCATGAAATTCCAGCTTCTTGTCTATATATTTGTTCCAGCTCAAATCCTTGGAGAAAAGAAAAACAAGGGTCAGAGATGGGCTTCGAAACCACCAGGATAATTTACCCATTTATATTGGTTGGCTCTGAAATTGTGTAAACCCACATCTTGGGAAGGAAGGAAAAACCATAGAGTACAGGGGTGGGACACTTTCTTTGGCTAAGGTCCCCTTAATTGCCAGAAGGCCCCAGCACATGGGAACCTCATTGGAGGGAATGAAGCTCAAATATTTTGCTCAATTTGGAAATCGTTCATTTCTTATGGCCTTTCATAGAAGGCCTCCTCTTGAATAGAATAGAAATAGAATAGAATAGAATAGAATAGAATAGAAGAAATAGGAATAGAATAGAATAGAATAGAATAGAATAGAATAGAATAGAATAGAATAGAATAGAATA
>QLTV01002258.1:184930-198060 GCA_003457575.1 Thermophis baileyi
TTCTATTCTATTCTATTCTATTCTATTCTGTTCTGTTCTGTTCTGTTCTGTTTTGTTCTACTCTACTCTACTCTACTCTACTCTGTTTTGTTCTGTTCTGTTCTGTTCTGTTCTGTTCTGTTCTATTCATTTAAAAATAACAAGCAAAGACATTACCCATCTATGTCCATGGTCTCCACATAGCAGAGGCTGTTTGGTTCTTCTATTCTATTCTATTCTATTCTATTCTATTCTATTCTGTTCTGTTCTGTTCTGTTCTGTTTTGTTCTACTCTACTCTACTCTACTCTACTCTGTTTTGTTCTGTTCTGTTCTGTTCTGTTCTGTTCTGTTCTATTCATTTAAAAATAACAAGCAAAGACATTACCCATCTATGTCCATGGTCTCCACATAGCAGAGGCTGTTTGGTTCTGAACTGGAGAGTAAGAGGAGGTCAGCCTGGAAAAAAGCAGAGAGCTTTGTTGATAGACCCAAACACAGCCAGCAACTTCCAATCCATCTTCTGAAAATTTTGGCTTTTGTCACATTTACATTATCCACTACTTTCTGTCAAAGCTTAGTAAATATAAGACTTGGTAAAAACATGTTTTAAAGAAGCATTGTCTTTATTACGGTACATCTCCAACAAAATGGTGTCCTAGACAATCCTTTTCTATACGGGCATAAGGGTTAATAAAGCTAAAAAAACCCTTCTCTTAAATTATATACCTAGTACAGATAGTCTCGACTTACAACTGGTTGTTTAGCGACTGCTTAAAGTTACGACAGATCTCCCCAAAGTACTTATGACCCAGTTCCAAAGTTCTGATGCTGTCCACTCCATTATGGATGTAAGTTGAGAACTACCTAAAGATGGAATTTGACAACTGAACAATGTAAATGGATTCTCCATGCCCTTAACCACCACATGATTCACTTAATGACTGCAATGATTCACTTAATGACTGAAGTAAAACTTGTAATAAAATCAGGTCTCACTCAACTTATAACAGCAATGACTTACGATGGAAATTCCAGTCCCAATTGTGATTGTAAGTCAAGGACTATTGTCCACAGTTCTCCGAAGTCAGAGACTTTAGTTTGTAATTTTGCATAATGCAGTTTTAAGAAACCATTTCCCCTAATGCATGCAATATGTTGGTGTGAGTTACCTTGAGGTCAGATGGGCGGCCTATAAATTATATAAATAAATAAATACATGGTTTTCATATAGTTTTTTTTTCTAGTATACTTTTTTAAACAAGGGTGAATTGCAGAACGGTGAAATTCAGAAAAAGGAGAATATTAAATGATTCCAAAATTATGGTTCATGTATTGGTAGAAAATGAAAAATTAGGTAAATTCAGACTGAAATACGAGAGCCACTTTGATACGATGGATAAGATGTTGGCCTAGAAACTGGAATACTATGACTTGTAGTCCCATTTTAGGTATGAAAAGTGACTGGGTGACTTTGGGCCAATTACCAGGAGACAGGGAGTTCTAGTCCCACCTTAGGCATGAAAGGCAGCTGCATGAATTTGGGCCAGTTCCTCTCTCTCAGCCTAGAAAATTTAGAACTATGCCGCCTTCGATCTGACCTAAGTGTAGCACACAAAATTATCTGCTACAATGTCCTACCTGTCAATGACTACTTCAGCTTTAACCGCAACAATACACGAGCTCACAATAGATACAAACTTAAGGTAAACCGCTCCAAACTCGATTGCAGAAAATACGACTTCAGCAACAGAGTGGTCAATGCCTGGAATACACTACCAGACCCTGCGGTTTCTTCCCCAAACCCCCAAAACTTTAAGCTTAGACTGTCTACTGTTGACCTCACCCCATTCCTAAGAGGTCTGTAAGGGGCGTGCATAAGCACACCAGCGTGCCTACCGTACCTGTCCTAACGTCGTACTCATAAAGTATCATGTACTCATAACCATGCTTGTACTTCTTCTTATTATTATTTTTTTCACAATCATGTTTATGCTTTATCTATAATCATATACACGTTTGATAAATAAATAAATAAATAAATAAATAAAAATAAATACTGTTGATTTGGGGAAAATAGGAGGAGGAAGGAATATTACGGTATGTATTTATTCACTGTGAATGACTAATAAAATAATAGGCAGGACAAAAATAAAATAAATAAATATAATATTTTATTTGTTTTCCATTGCCGCCTTTGGGGAAGTTTTTTTTTTTAAAACAAGATTTTTTAAAAAGTAGATTGTAACCATCTAGATTGCAGCCTTGGATGGATTTCATGACTTCAGGTCCAGTTATACACAAAACAGCATCACCGTGCAAACGAAGAGAGGCATGTTAAAACCTGCCCTTTTCCACCAGCAATTTCACACAAGCCTCTATATGACAAAAGACATTCCCTTCCAACCCCTGGATCCAATCTATAGATGGAGATTTGCAAACACAAAAGTTTTCAAAACTCCGTTCTTCTGTTCTGAACCGAAACGGAGCTAGAAGTGGCAGCAGATTCTTTTAGGATCTCAATATTTTTAACCACTCTTGAAATAATCTCGCCAAAACAATTTTGTTTGTTTGGTACGTAAAGGAAATTTGGTGCCCGCCTCTAATCCTGGTCTTCCATTTCAACCTTGGCAACTTGCTGGAAAAGCAAAATGGTCCTGATAGAAGCTCAACCATTTTATTTTTTATGATGTAAGCCGCCCAGAGTCCTTCGGGAGTTGGGCGGCATATAAATTTTATAAAATAAATAAATAAATAAATAAATAAACCATGATTTTGTCTCTTGAGAACTTAAAAATTTATTGGGGGGGCAGCCTTGATTAAGACAGGAAAAGACCAATTCTTACCGGTACAAAGCTATCTTTGTGGAGGCAAACGATATCACCCACTTGTATATCGCACCATTTCATTCTGCAGAAACTGGGAATATGGGAAAGATAATAGATAAGAAAAGTTTGGTCTAGTGGTTAAATCACCAGGCTAGAAAGCAGGAGATCGCAAAAGTCTGTAGAGATTCTCAGTCATCCAGGTCATGGTTGTCCCAAAGGTGCTTTTTCAGGAGGCAACTGGACTTTCTTGTTTTTTCTTTGAAGACATTTCATTTCTCACCAAGAAGCTTCTTCAGCTCTGACAGGATAGTGAGGAATGGAAGGATTTATATTCCTTGCAGACAGCTGGTCATTTGCATCCTTTTAGAGCAGGGCTGTCAAACTCAATTTCATTGAGGGCCGCATCAGGGTTCTGTTTGACCTTGGGGGGGGGCGCGGAGTGGGCGTGGCCAGGGTGGTCATGGCCAGCTCGACATCACTCATGTTGGGGGCGCCTGTGGTGGCCCCAGCACTCTGCCAGCAAAAACGGTCTCCCGAGCTCCGTTTTCAGCTGCGACGGCCTCCTGCAACCCTCTACCAGCAAAAACGGAGCTTGGGAGGGCCGCACGCAGCCCTCCCAAGCTCCGTTTTTGCTGGCAGAGGCACCATGGGCCAGTCCTTCACTGTTTCCAGGGCAACCCCAGAGGCCAGATCTAAGCACTGGATCCGGCCCACGGGCCATGAGTTTGACACCCCTGTTTTAGAGGGTCATTGAAGCACTTGGAGGTTTATCTGTGTCCTCATGGTCACCTGAGTAGTGCTCCTGGTTCCTGTAGTCTGCAATTTGGTTCCTGTAATCCTGTATTTCCAGAGGAAAATTGCAGACTACAGGAACTAGGAGCACTACTCAGGTGACCCTGAGGCAACCCCAGAGGCCAGATCTAAGCACTGGATCCGGCCCACGGGCCATGAGTTTGACACCCCTGTTTTAGAGGGTCATTGAAGCACTTGGAGGTTTATCTGTGTCCTCATGGTCACCTGAGTAGTGCTCCTGGTTCCTGTAGTCTGCAATTTGGTTCCTGTAATCCTGTATTTCCAGAGGAAAATTGCAGACTACAGGAACTAGGAGCACTACTCAGGTGACCCTGAGGACACAGATAAACCTCCAAGTGCTTCAACGACCCTCCAAAAGGATGCAAATTACCAGCTGTCTGCAAGGAATAAAAATCCTTCCATTCCCCACCATCCAGTCAGAGCTGAAGAAGCTTCTTGGATGAGAAGCAAAATGTCTTCAAAGAAAAAACAAAAAAGTCCAGTTGCCTCCTGAAAAATCACCTTTGGGACATGAGATCGCAAGTTCAAGTCCCACCTTAGCCATGAAAATCAGCCGGGTGACTTTGGGCCAATCACTTTCTCTCAACTCCAGTCCACCCCACAGGGTTGTTGTTGTGGGGAAAATAGGAGGAGGAAGGTGTGTTGGATATATTCACCTCCTTGAGTTATTTGTAAAAATAATAAAGGCGGGATACAAGTTAATAAATAAATGCAAATAAAATACATAAATACACTTTGTGGGACCAATGAAAAGATTTGTGTCAATAGACTAAAAAGCTCAGGAAGGAAAGAAAGGTGAATTTGTAGTGAATGCCACTCACAAGAACGATTGAAGAAATGGCAAAACTGACCGCTTTGATTAAAGAAAAGTCTTTATCAAGCTTTGTTTCTACCTGGAAACCAACTCTTGGAATTTTTGACCAAAATTGAAAAAAATGAGATTTGGGGTTTGATGATTAATATGTTTATGGTGATAGAGGTACTGTTTGTTATGGTATATTGTAGTTGAAAGGGTCATTGATTTACGGATTTTTATCTGTATCAAAGAAAGACAGAAGATCCTTTTTTAAATAGTTTTTTGTTGTTGCTTGCACACTGTAATTTTTTTTGTTATCCCTTTCCCCCTTGCTAACTCCTTTTCTTTTCTTGTTTCTTTGTATTCTATATTTTTTTAAAAAATTAATAAAGTTTTAAAACTGGAAAAAGTTTTAAAAGAGTTGTTGGGAAATGTTTCCCTCCTCTGAAGGAATTCACTCCAAGTTGTCCTCATGTCAGCTTTCCCTACTATAGTTGTAAATAAGCGAAGTCACAGATGTTCTTTGGACACACCTCTAGACACTGTAGGAAGATGTCGACATTCGACACCAACTTCATTTTTTGCAAGCAAGCATTTTGAGCATGAAATGTGATATTGTGGGAGATAAAGGCCCACAGATCTCCACTCTCCCTGTTTCTTGTGGTTTGCTTGGGCGTTTGCTGCCTGATGATTAAGTGCCATTGGAAAAAGTAATAATGATCAAGTCAATCAAGCCATCTACCTTATGAGCCCTGGTGGTTAGAATGAAATATTGCAGGCTAACTCTGCCCACTGCCAGGAGTTCGATCCTGACCGGCTCAAGGTTGACTCAGCCTTCCATCCTTCTGAGGTCATTAAAATGAGGACCCAGATTGTTGGGGACAATATTCTGACTCTGTAAACCGCTTAGAGAGTGCTGTAAAGCACTATGAAGCGGTATGTAAGTCTATTGTCTATGGAGATTCTCAGTCATCCAGATCATAGTTGTCCGAAAGGTGCTTTTTTTCAAGAGGCAACTGGACTTTCTGGTTTTTCTTTGAAGATGTTTCACTTTGAAGCGAAACGTCTTCAAAGAAAAACCAGAAAGTCCAGTTGCCTCTTGAAAAAAAAGCACCTTTGGGACGTCTAAGTGCTATTGCTATCTTCATTGGGTGATTCCCGCCAATCGCCAGTCAGGTAGAAGATCACATCCCAATTTTTTCAGAATTAAGCCATCACTACTTATTCTAATATGGAACTTTTGGCAATGTCTCGAAGGTCTCCGTATTTGCCCATTGACTTGCTATCCCATTCCAGGAAGCCCTTTACTATGAATAACTTCCAGGAAGAATATAAATATTCAAAAAGTATCAGTTATCCCCTGTTCTCCGACTTTATGCTCTTACTTAAAAGGACAGTGCTTCTCAAAGGAGGTTAACGTGTTTCTGAAAGTATCTTCCAGGTTGGCTTACCTTCCACCTGTCAAGATCTCACAAGGTCGGTTGTTGATTTCCCTATCACTTTGGTGTCGTGTCTGTGAAGCAAAAAAGAATGAATGAAATGCATTGGTACACTGAGCTTCTGTTCATCCAGAACTACATCTAATCCAGGGTTTCTCAAACTTGGCAGATATGTAGACTTCAGCTCCAAGAAACCATGCCAAGTTTGAGAAACGCTGCTTTAATCCAAGATCAAAAATTGCCAGTCCTCTGACTGGAAACTCTCATCTCACATTCCACCAAATGTGGAATGTGAAATATTAAATGTGGAATGTGACATATTTCCATCAAATCATGAAAAGTTTATACAAAGCATGCATACAGGAAATGGGCTTTTGCAATGCTAGGTAAGTCCTTGATCTTCTTTTGCCTTTTCTGGATGAAGATAATCCTGTAAAATGTGGTTCATTTAGCTTTGGTCAACCCGAGAATCCCAGGGCACAAATAGCGTAGAGTTAACTGCTATATTTTAACTGTTATATTTTAATATATTTTAACAATATATATTAAAATATAACTTGCTCCAGTTGAGCAAGAATAAAACAACTGTGAAACACCCTGCTTGCTTTTCTTTGCTTTTTTCGTGCCCTCTTTTCTTTAAACCCAGAAGACAGTGATAGCCAAATCTGCCTCGGTTTACCTTCCCAATAAGCAACTGAGTTGGAAGAGCATTGAAAAGCAGTTTATTAGAGTACCCTGATAAAGTCGGATCTCCCTATGAAAGAGGAGAACCTCGAGACCCATCTTACATTCCTTTTTATAGTTCACACAACAAAGAAAAATGAAAGAAGAAAGTTGGTTGGACAAGATAAGAGTAACCCCTCCTTTGCACAGTAAATCAACCACAAAGCTTGGTTGAAGTTAGATAATCAAATGCCAGCTGACACTAAGAAACTTTTTCTTATCCGGAGATAGTATCCAGCCATCCTTCTGTAAATTATCTTTTCAGTTTAAGAATGTTAGAAGCTATCTAATCAAGCCACACAACCATAGGATAAAAGTTGTCCTACATTCCAGTCTGTAGTGAGCCTGAACATAGAAAATAAGTCAAATTAAAATACAAAGTACCTGTGTTAACCTAACTATACAGTGCAAGACCAAAATTGTAGGTAGATTCTTCTGAAGGTAGGTCATCCTTATTGCTTACAGTCAAGAACTGTAAGGCTTTGGGAAGGAGCCCTTAAACCTTTCAGTGTGAATTCTGGTGAGTTGGGGGCTTAAAACAAATTCCTCCTGTTCTAGTTATGCTCCAATAAGAAGTAAAGAGAAATGAACCAGAATCTTTGTCTTCAACCAGGTCAAGGGTAGGCTGCTGGGGGTTCGCAGGGGTTCGGGAGAACCTCTAGCTAAGATTCTGTGCAGTTCGGAGAACCCCCAAATTCCACTCCTGGCTGGCCCCGCCCACCCCACCCCGCCCACCCCAGGAGTCCCCACGCGTCCCGTTTTGGATGCAGGTAAGTGCAGGGTGCGCGCGGAGGCTCGGGAGGGTGAAAAACGGGCCTACCGGAAGTTCAGGAAGGCCAGAAACAGGCCTGTTTCAGGCCTCCAGAGGGCCTCCGCAGCCTGGGGAGGCCGTTTTCGCCCCCACCCCCGAAGGCTCGAGGAAAGCCTCAGGAGCCTGGGGAGGGCAACACCCACACACACACACCATGGTGCAGGAGGCCGACTAGGCCATGCCCACCATGGCCACACCCACCCAGCAACCGGACACAGAACCCCTTGCTAAAATTTTTGAAGCCCACCCCTGAACCAGGTAGTTTACTACAGTAGTTTCCTCTACAGTTCCACTTCAAAATAACACACAGCGGGCCTGGTTAGAGGTTTGTCATTGATGAAAAACATTAACAACCTTAATTTCCCTGTGTGATATAGAGCCAATGAGGCAGGGGTGAAATCCAGCAGGTTCTAACAGGTTCTGGAGAACTGGTAGCAGACATTTTGAGTAGTTCGGAGAACCGGCAAATACCACCTCTGGCTGGCCCCAGAGTGGGGTGAGAATGGAGATTTTGCAGTATCCTTCCCCTGCCACGCCCACCAAGCCATGCCCACCAAGCCACACCATGCCCACCAAGCCACGCCCACAGAACCGGTAGTAAAAAAAAATGGATTTCACCACTGCAATGAGGGATCTTAAAACAAAGAGTAGTGCCAAAAATGACCTGATTTCTACATCAGTGTTGTTCAAACTTGGCAACTTTAAGATGCGTGCACCTTAACTCCCAGAATTTGGCAGCCCATGCATGGTCCCAAAGGTGCTTTTTCAAAAGGCAACTGGACTTTGTTTTTCCTTGAAGATGTTTCACTTCTCGTCTTATCATTCTGCGTGCTAACAACCAGATGACTGCAAGGAACATAAATCCTTCCATCCTCACCAGTCAGAACTGAAGAAGCTTCTTGGATGAGAAGCAAAATGTCTTCAAGGACAAAGTCCAGTTGCCGTTTGGGACAACCATGACTTGGATGACTGAGAATCTCCATAGACATACAGCCCATGCGTTGGGAGTTGGAGTTGAAGATGAAGTCCATAGATCTTAAAGTTGTCAAACTAGAAGAACCCTGGTGTCAGCTATCTTCTCAGGAAAGCATGACTCTTGAAACGGCTTTTACTGGGACACGGTGATTGCAGAGAAGTCAGGTGGAACCAGAGGTGGTATTCAGCAGGTTCTGACCAGTTCTGGAGAACCGGTAGCGGAAATTTTGAGTAGTTCGGAGAACCGGTAAATACCACCTCTGCCTGGCCCTGCCCCCATCTATTCTCTGCCTCCCGAGTCCCAGCTGATCGGGAGGAAATGGGAGTCCCTGCTGATCAGGAGGAAATGGGCATTTTGCAGTATCCTTCCCTTGCCATGCCCACCTAGCCACGCCCACCAAGCCCAGCCATGCCACGCCCACCAAGCCACACCCACAGAACCGGTAGTAAAAAAATTTGAATCCCACCACTGGGCAGAACCTGAAGTTCCCATGCAAAGCGTTAAGCTAATTTTCCCTTTTCAAACACCCCACCCCACCCCAATCCCCCAGGCCATCAGTAGCCAACAATATGCCACAAAGGTGTTTTGAGAACTCCGAGACGTTAACTTGATAGCAGTTCACTCTCAGGGCGCTGCGACCTCGGTAAACTGGTTCTGGCTGGGAGGAAGCCCATCCATCTGGTCCCCTCCCTAAATCCCACGCGTTAAAGCAACAGCGAAAGCCATGCAAGGAATCCGGCTCCAGCAACCTGCCCCCTCCCCCTCCAGAATGGCAGTGTCCCTAAGGGGACCTATATTGTTGTGAGCCGCCCAGAGTCCCTTGGGAGTTGGGCGGCGTACAAATTTAATAAATAATAATAATAATAATAACTGGTCTAGATTGTTGAGTTGCCTCCCCCCCCACCCCTCCCCACCCCAGATGACTCATCTGCTACAGAATGATCCTACTATCCTCCTCCAAAAGATTACAGACAGTCATCCAATTAGACCAATGCCTTTGCAGGTGCTGAAAACAAATACTTACAACATCATCAATTAAATCACGGATTCCTCTGATGGAGAGCAAGATACTGAGGGGAAAGAGAAGTGCAAACCAAGGCAGTGTGGAGATTTGTGGGAAGGTCTGTAATAGAAGGTAAAAGGGAAACTTTTCTTAATACAAAGGAGGCTTAAAGGGAGAACTTTGCATTAATACCTTCAGCAGGAACAAGGCATTCCTTCCATTTGGAGAAAGCAGAATCAAAACAGGGCATATGCACAAGAGTTCGTTTAGTGACCGTTCAAAGTTACAACAGCATTGGGGAAAAAATAACGTATGACCGTTTTTCACGCTTATGACCATTGCAGCATCCCAATGGTCATGTGATCCACACTCAGAAGCTTGGCAACTGACACATATTTATGACGGTTACAGTGTCCCGGGGTCATGTGATCACCTTTTGCAACCTTCTGACAAGCAAGTGATTCAGTGATTCATTTAACAACTGTGACAAGAAAAGTCATAAAATGGGGCAAAAACGCACTTAAAAACTGTTTTGCTTAGCAACAGAAATTTTGGGCTCAATTGAGGTCGTAAATCGAGGACTACCTGTATTCTTGTTGTACAAGCAGGGCCAGACAACTAGGCAAAGCAGAGGCCTTGAGGTTCTCTTACCCCAAGGTAGTTCTGATAAGATTAACCAGAATCCTGCCCTCTTCGTTGATGTAGAAGTTTGTTCTACATAGATCTATACATTATGGTACTCCACCAAGTTAGGAAAGCAGGCAAGGAACAGGAAATCCGAAAGTTTGAAAGAGTTACCACTACAAGGATCCTTTGTCTTCAAAAGTAAATATACAAACACTTTATGCTTCTATTTTGTTTGCTCAGTTACAAGCTGTAGCACATTGCAAAAAATCTGGGGAAAGTAATTTGAGCACTCCAACTTCCCAAGCAATAGTGTTGAAGTCACCCTTGAAAACCTCACCCCATTCCTAAGAGGTCTGTAAGGGGCGTGCATAAGCGCACCAGCGTGCCTACCGTCCCTGTCCTACTGTCCTATTGTCTTCATCTATCTGTATTCACTTTGATTATGTTTATGTTTATACCTATACCTGCTATCTTGTACATGTTTGACAAATAAATAAATAAATAAAATAAATAAAATAAAAATATCTTGACAACTCATGAGACATGGCAAAACTATAAATGCACTTTTCCTTGCATCCTAATAGAATGGGATTCATGTGTAATTAAAGGTGAGGAAAAAATAGAAGCCAAAACTAGTAACAGAATAACAGAGTTGGAAGAGGCCTTGGAGGTCTTCTAGTCCAACCCTCTGCTCAAGCAACAGACCCTGTACCATTTCAGACAAAAGCTTGTCCAATCTCTTCTTAAAAGCCTCCAATGATGGGGTATCTATGAATGTTCAGATTGTTGGGCAGTGTGGAGCTTCAGGGTGTAGTGACCATGGCCTAGACAACAATCATAATTATTAAACCCTGAAGCTCAACCCTGCCCAACAGATACAGGCTGTGAAAGCCTACATCAGAATATTATTCATCTTGTTCAAACTTCAATCTGGTAAGCACCAATACCATCCAGCCACATGCAATGCTTACTTCCAGCTTCCAGTCATTCAAGTTCATACTCCTCAAGTTTGGTGGCAGAATGGCCAAATTTTTTTTTTGTTGTTGTTGTTGTTGTTTTTGTTTTTGTCTCATACCAGGAATGCTCTGGAAAGTGAATCCAAAAAGTCAGGATGGCAAGTTTGGAAGTGAGATTGAAGCTTCTGTAATGTTAGGTGAAAAATGACCTTGGAAGACAGAGCAAACAGATGCCACCAAGGGGATGTTAGGTAAAAGGCAATTTAGCCCTCAGTAGAAATCTGGGAGGGCAAGAAGCTCAGAAGAGATTCTCCCCAGTTTCTGGGTTGTAAAAGAGGCAGGGGAAGAAATGTACTTTTAGACTTGTAAAATATACTTTTATACTTCTACTTAATTCTAATTAGCTCATCTGGTTGTGTTTCCTGACTGGTCTACCTCATAAGGCTGACAGCTCTACCTCTTGTTCCAGGGGTGGGTTCTAACTTATCTCGCTGCCACAGGGGTGAAATGCTCCCGGTTCGCTCGTACCTGTCGGTCGCCATAGAGCCGGTCGCCAAGATAGCGCGAGGAACCGCCCACCCACCCGGACGCCGCCCGGACGCCACCATTTGGGTTCTTTTACCCTCTGCGAATGCACAGAAAGCTTTGCGCATGCGCAGAGGGTAAAAGAACCCAAATGGCGGCATCCGGGCGGCATCCGGGTGGCATCCGGGCGGGTGGGCGGCACCTCGTGCTACCTTGGCGACCAGCTCTACGGCAACCGACAGGTATGAGCGAACTGGGAGCATTTCACCCCTGCGCTGCCAGTTCGCTTCCTCCCGTGCCGCGTGGCCACGCCTCGTGGGCGCGCGCACATGCGCAGTGCAAAAAAATAAAAAAAAATTAAAGCACCAAAAACAAGATGATGACGCATGTGCAGTGCCGGAAACTCGGCTTCTGCGCATGCGCAGAAGAAAAAAAAATTCAAAAAAATTCAAAACAAGATGGCGGCGCCCACGGACCGGTACCGACCAAACCGGGTCGGTGATGTCATCGTGACGTCACCAGCGGGTCGCTACCTGTTTGGGCGAACTGGTCCAAACTGGGAGGAACCCACCTTTGTCTTGTTCACATGCGTGATGCATGCTAAAATGGGGTGGGGCTTCAATCATGTGATTGCAGCATCCATCTTGATTCTTTTGCCCCACCCCAAAGGATGCCATATCAAAAAAAAATGGACTGGGAATAGAATCTCTTTAGAGAGTTGACAGCTTTTGGTGCCTCAGAACAGGTTATGTACATATCTCTATTAAAAAAAGGAGAAAGGTCCTAATTTTGCTGCTAATTGAGAATGGAATAAAGATTCCTCTTACCTGCAAAAGAATCATGAACAAGAAGTATACATTAGCCATCCGGTGAAATTGTTCATACAAGTTGAGAGGGAGAAAAGTGAAAAAGTTGTACTTAGCCGTCTTAATGGCATTGTCCTGTGAATGATAAACCAGCAAAGATTCACATGAAACTTGAGCTAACTAATTTATTATCATGTATAAATTTTCATAAATCAAAATCCACTTTGTGAAGTGAAGTGTGAAGAATGGAATATAATACATGTAGGCAGGTATTCTTGGCAAGACCAAAACAGAGATTTGGGATATTTTTGCCGTTTTTTCCAGCAGAAAACAGCACAAAGATTTAGAAATGTGACGAGGAAGGCAAGGCAAGGCAAGGCAAGGCAAGGCAAGGCAAGGCAAGGCAAGGCAAGGCAAGGCAAGGCAAGGCAAGGCAAGGCAAGGCAAGGCAAGGCAAGGCAAGGCAAGGCAAGGCAAGGCAAGGCAAGGCAAGGCAAGGGAAAGAGGGAAGATGGAAGAGGGAAGAGGGAAGAGGAAAGAGGAAAGAGGAAAGAGGAAAGAGGAAAGAGGAAAGAGGAAAGAGGAAAGAGGAAAGAGGGAAGGGAAGGGAAGGGAAGGGAAGAAGGGAAGGAAAGAAAGAAGGGAAGGGAAGGGAAGGGAAGGGAAGGAGAGGAAAGAGGAAAGAGGAAAGAGGAAAGAGGAAAGAGGAAAGAGTGGGACCGTCTGATGTCTCCCTTGGCATGTTTGAAGAGGCCAGGGACTGCGGACGATGCTGTCCCAGGCCCCTCAGCATTGGGGGAGGTGGTTGACCAGATGAAGAGCTGTCTGCCCTCACAGACAGGAGGGGGG
>QLTV01002258.1:209404-230203 GCA_003457575.1 Thermophis baileyi
CATGTCAGCACGGCTGGGAGAAATCCCGAATCTGAAGCCTTCGGGGTTTCTCCACCCAGTTGAAAGTTCAAGCCTTTGTCCCCACACCCCCAAGTTCATCACATGAACCAATCTTCATTGCTTCATCCTCTGGTAGCTTGGTTGGAACTCCACCTTCTTCTGTGCAGGTGCAGGACAAAGGACATGTCAGCACGGCTGGGAGAAATCCCGAATCTGAAGCCTTCGGGGTTTCTCCACCCAGTTGAAAGTTCAAGCCTTTGTCCCCACACCCCCAAGTTCATCACATGAACCAATCTTCATTGCTTCATCCTCTGGTAGCTTGGTTGGAACTCCACCTTCTTCTGTGCAGGTGCAGGACAAAGGATGACCTTGACAATCTAGAAGGAATTTGTTGTGGCTACATGCAGACATCCCTCATGCAACTGCCCCTCCCAAATTCCCACAGCAAAGAATACATTTTAAACTAATACAAAGTGTGGCAGGCCAAAGATCCAAAGAAAGTGGCTTCGGCCTGACATATAGAGGTGCAGATGACAGACTCAATAATTCCTCTGACTCAGACTCAATCATATAAGTTTAACTCCTTTTAGCCTGTGGAATTCATTACCACAAGACACGGAGATGGCTTGTAGAAAGTTAGCACCCACCCCTCTCCTAGAAGAATGAAATATTTTGAGAAATATTAAAAAAGGAAGGATAAATTATTTCCCCTAAAAGAGAAATAAAAATCTTAAGGGAGACGGAAACTCAGACCCCCAGCTTCCTGCCCCCAAGCAGATACTAAGCTGAGGCCATCTTTTAGAAATGCAGATTTGGTAATCCATTCAAGGCAGGATATTTGGAACAAAGGCAGAATTAGGTAGAATGGTAGGATCAGCCCTCACTCAAGACCCACACCAGGAAAGCCATTAAATTATTGAGATCTAGGTAGCTCTATTCATAGGCAAAAATTCCCTGCAGCAAGATCTGAACAAAAATAGGATTAGCCCCCAGCCACAATAGGAATTGCCCAACCAGCCCCTTCATTGCATCAGCCAAACTTAAACCAAACGTAGCTCAGACAAACATGTCCCCTACATGGCCCCATGGGAGTCTGACAACAGCCAATAGACTACATGTTCTTGAACAGGAACAGGAAGCTCAAGTTCAAAGCCCAAGAGAAGGTATAAAAACCCCTCACTCTCAACTCCATGTGGTCAGCTACCCAAAATCACATGTGCTTGGTGGTTCTGTTTCATCAATAAATGGACCCTCTTTCCAATCAGTCTCCATCCTCCATTTTGTCTCCAGTGCCTTTCTCCCGGATTGGAACTGAACCAGATGGATATTTCTCCCAACAGCTTTAAACCAGAGCTACCAATGCATGTTGTGATGAGTGATTTTGCTGATCAGCCAATTTGTTTCAGAGCCTGATGCTGATCAGAGCTGAGAAGTCACCCAGCCTAAGGCAGGACCAAAACCTGGGTCTTCTCATTTCTCTTCCAGGACTTTCACCACTCCACCATGGTGGCTTTCTCTGGATGACCACAGTGAGAAATAAAATGCTGGATTAAGATGGGGTTTGGTAGGGGCATTCTTTGGTTTTCGTAGTGGATAAAATCTATCCATCTATGCGGCTGCTAGGAGTCAAAAATGACTCGGCACATCTTTAGGTTCTCATGGTTAAGCTTGATTGCCTGAAAGATTAGCTAACAATGCAGTTCAGAAGAAGAAGGAAGAGAAGAAGACAAGCAAAATAATCCTTTATTTCTTCCTCCTGCATTTTCCTGCATAGCTTTCACTCATCAGCCAGTTAATTAAGCCAACAAAAATAGATAGTATTACAAACAGGCAGGTACAAGTCTTGAAGCTGTTAGAAAAAATGGGGGGGGGAGGGGAGCACCTTTCAGCTTAAAATTTGCTGGAGACAAATCCAAGCCACATACCCAAAGCTGGCTTACCTACACATGCAACCCATGAGGAGGATCCTAAATCATCAATTACAATGAACTTTCCATTAAAAAAAAATGCTGGTATATTTTGTCCATCAAACTGAAAGTAGGCAGACGTTGATGATTCTGGCTATTCCAGGAATTCCTGGAAGCTTGGCATTTAGACAAATCAGTTATCGATAGATACATAAAGATAAACCACATTTACACACCATTCAAAGCTAAGAAAGAAACAAAAAGACCAGAACGCATCTTCTCCAGCAAACAACATCCAGATAAACAGGGATTAACACCAGACAAACAATCAAGCAGAAAACAGTCAAGGAACCACCAAGAAGAAAACCACACTTGCACCAAAAATGTACTGTACTGTATGTAAACAGGGGAGCAAGCCCCACATCCATTGGCATTGAAACATTTGCAGGCACACAACCAAACTCAGAGAGCATCAAGGACTCCACGGTTCAACCCTGAGCTACATATATTCTCTTCTATTGAAGGCCAAGTTTGGAATTTGACATGTGGTACTCTCGCCCCTTTTAAAGGATGCCACATTGGGGAGAGTTCAGCTGGGAGATCATTCATAGGGAGCCTCTTGAGATCTGGATGGAACTTTTTTTAATATACAGATCAATATTATTTTGATTTTAATGTCAGGGACGAGACATTTCCCTTTTTCTTTATGTGCTTACGTGCTTCTCTAGTTTGGATATGATTTGTCTTAATCATTGGCTGTTATCTTCAGGTTTTCTCCATCCCTGTTATAGATCGCTATTACTGTTTTATTTATCGTTGTCGTTCTTTGCACCAATTTATATGCCACCTTTTCTCTGAAGCCACCTGAACAGGAAATTAAGCCATACAAAAAACAAAACCTGTGTCAGTTATTATTCTCAAATAACACCAACAATCAAAGGTCGGTAGTTCTGAGATGTGGGAGGGAGAAGATATTGTTTTACAAAGGGTTCCATATCCTTAGAGTCCAGCATGTGTATTTTAAGAAAGCAAAGTACAGACGCTTCAGAAAACTAGCACTCACCCACTGGCACACCGTGACTTTTATCATACCAATATGCCCAATGCCATGCCAAGGAAATAGGCATTTTAAAAATTTGCCTATGTCAAGCACGGGATGGATATAAAAAATACATTATCAGGAAGAAACAGCTTGTAAACTTTGTCCGCCTACCAGAATAAATCGAGATCGTTCTGTTGTGGAATCTTGAAAGTCACTTTGTACCCCAGCTGTCCCTGGAAAATCCTCAAAGAGCTGCTGCTTGTAACCTTTGGATGGCCTTGCTCAAAGGATGATCACTTTCATGCCATTGCATTGAACTGTCCATGCATAAGTACGGTCTAAAGGGTGTAAACCCTTCGGGACACGGACTGGTCGTCTTGTAAAGGACCATTGCTATGGTGATACTTACACAATAACAATTATTGAATTCATTATGCTGTACTATTGAGATCTTAGCTCTATGTAAATAAGAAACCAAATAAGTACTATAATATCAACAGAAGAGCAATAAAACAAGGAATAACCTTCCTTCCTTCTTCTTCCCTTCCCTTCCCTTTTTTTTTTTCAACTCCAAGAGTGAGTAGCTTCAAGGTATGTAACTAATGCTATAAAAACACTGTGCACAGCCTCAAACAGTTGCTCATGAATGCAATGGTTCTGTAAGTGTGTAACTCAGTTTATAGGTATGAAAGCAGGATGCCTTGTGTCCTGCAGGTCAGTAGTTCTGAGACGTAGGAGGGAGAAGATATTGTTTTACAAAGGGTTCCATATCCTTAGAGTCCAGCATATGTATTTTAAGAAAGCAAAGTACAGACGCTTCATGCAGTTCTTGTCTAGCATTTTCCAGCTTTGAAATGGGAAGTAACTCCTTGGAGATTATTGCTTCCAGGCAGGGGTGGGTTCTGGCTTACCTCGCTGCTGGTTTGTTTCCTCACGCACCGCGTGGGCGCGAGCGCAGGCGCAGTGCTAAAAACTCAGCTTCTGCGCATGCGCAGAAGCAAAAAACAAGATGGCGCTGCCTATGGCGCCGCCGAGAGAGCCGGTTCGGGGGGGTGTCCAGCCGGCTAGCGCTGCCGGTTCGGCGAGTGGGGGGAAATTCCCGCTACCAGTTCTATAGAGCCGGTCCGAATCAGCAGGAACCCACCTCTGCTTCCAGGAATGATGATGTAGAGAGAGAGAGACCACAAACAGTCTTAAGGAGACAGTTTTCCTTTGGTTGTTTTAACACTTGAACTTCAGTGGTCGACTTCCTCTGGATAGGGAGGTGTAGATATACATATAATGTTTTACTAATCATAAATAAATATGAAAATGAGGATTCCCTTTCTTAAATTTATGAGAAGTCTCGCTGAGCCATTATCCATCATTAACCCCATTTCCAACAGGTGGCCTTTGGGAAGCTCACAAATAAAGCATCAAAAGTAATTTGTATTTATAAAAGACTGCTTCTGCACAGGGAAACTGCATGTAATTATCAATAACGAAGACTTGAAAACCCCACCAGATAAGACCAGGAACCCTTTCTAAATGTGACTTGTTAGTGCCACTTTATAATGCCTTGGTAAGACCGCACTTGGGATACTGCATCTAGTTTTGGTCACCATGATACATCAAAGATACTGAAAAATCTAGAAAGGATGCAGAAAAGAGCAATAAAGATGATTAGGTGACTGGATGATAAAACACATGAAGAACGGTTGCAGAAACTGGATATATTTAGTGTAATGAAAAGAAGGACTAAGGGCAAGGGTGAAATCCAGCAGGTTCTGACAGGTTCTGGAGAACTGGTAGCGGAAATTTTGAGTAGTTCGGAGAACCGGCAAATACCACCTCTGGTTGGCCCCAGAGTGGGGTGAGAATGGAGATTTTGCAGTATCCTTCCCCTGCCACGCCCACCAAGCCACGCCCACAGAACCGGTAGTAAAAAAATGGATTTCACCACTGACTAAGGGTGACATGATAGCAGTCTTTCAATATCCAAGGGACTGCCACAAAGTTAACCTGTTCTCCAAAGCACCTGAAGGCAGAACAAGAAGCAACAGATGGAAACTTATGAAGGAGTGATCCAAGCTGGAAATAAAGAGAAATTTCCTGACAGTGAGAACAATTAATCAGTGGAATGACTTGCCTTCAGAAGTTGTGAGTGCTCCATCACGGGAGGTTTTTCAGAAGAAACTGGGCGGCCATTTGTCTGAAACGGTATAAAGTCTCCTGCTTGAACAGGGGGTTGGATTAGAAGACCTCCAAGGTCTCTTCCAACTCTGTTATTCTATTATTAAATTGAGAGTTGTAATTTTTTGTGCATAGAATAGTCTTTGGTTCTACCCAGCCTTGATAGGATTACAGCTCCCATATTCCAAAGCAACATAATCAGAAATACTGAGAATTACCCCAACTCAGTGGGAAAGGATTTGATTGGGAAAAACTGCCATCAATCATAAGACTAACCACAATAGGGATGGCCCAAGGGCAGATTTTTGAAGCCCCCATACAAGTATCCGAATCCTTGCATTCTGGATCAATGCTGCTTCCAGATGCTCTTCAAGGACAGACGTCTGTAGAGCACATTACAAGCATCCAAAGGTGAGATGACTAAGACATGAGTAAGAGCAATTATTGCAAACAGCTACTGTAATAATTAACATAATTCTATTGAAAATGAGAGATTGATGCCTGCATTAGTCAGGGTTAATTACTATTTGTTTATGTATTTAAAAGATTTGTATGGCTGCTTTTATCTTAAAGCACAGCTATGGGTAGCTTACAACAGCAATAAAACCCAGCGTTATTAAAAACCCCAAGCCATGCAACCATAAAAAATAAAACAAAATTTGACACCTCAGTCATCTCCTTGGAATGTGCCATGATTAACTCCAGACAGCCTCACTCTAGCCAGCACCTAGGTAAAAAGTCTGGTCTTGATGTCTATGGAGATTCTCGGTCATCCAGATCATGGTTGTCCCAAAGGTGCCTTTTCAAAAGACAACCAGACTTTTTCCAGGGACCTTGGAGGTCTTCTGGTCCAACCCTCTGCTCAAGAAGGAGACCTTATACCATTTCAGAGTCTGTCTGGACAGAATCTGTCCAGTCTCTTCTTTAAAACCTCCAGTGATGGAGCGCCCACAACTTCTGAAGGCAAGCCGTTCCACTGGTTAATTGTCCTCACTGTTAAGAAGTTTCTCCATTTTTCCAGGTTGCTACTCTCCTTGATTAGTTTCCATCCATTGTTTCTTCTCCTGCCCTCAGGTGCTTTGGAAAATAGTTTGACCCCCTCTTCTTTGTGGCAACCCTTCAAATATTGGAACACTGCTATAATATCACCCCAGTCCCCTAATCATCCTTGTTGCTCTTCTCTGCACTCTTTCTGGAGTCTCAACATCTTTTTTATATTGTGGTGATCAAAACTGCATACAGTATTTTAAGTGTGATCTTACTAAGGCTTTGTAAAGCAGTACTAGTACTTCACATGAGCTTGATTCTATCCCTCTATTAATGCAGCCTAGGATTGTGCAGATAGTCCTCCACTTATGACCACAATTGAGTCCAAAATTTATGTTCCTAAGTGAGAAATTTGTTAAGTGAGTTTTGCCCCATTTTCTTACCACATTTGTTAAGTGAATCACTGCAGTTGTTGGTAACACGGTTGTTAAGTGAATCTGGCTTCCCCAATTGACTTTGTTTGTCAGAAGATCATAAAAAAGGATCACATGACCCTGGGACAGTGCAAACGTCATAAATGTAAGTCAATTGTCAAGCATCCTAATGTAAATCATATGACCACAGGGATCCTGCAACAGTCATAATTGTGAAAAATGGTCATAAGTAACTTTTTTCAGTGCCGTTCAGGGGTGAAATTCAAAATTTTTCCCTACCAGTTCTGTGGGCGTGGCTTGGTGGGCGTGGCAGGAGAAGGATACTGCAAAATCTCCATTCCCACCCCACTCTGGGGCCAGCCAGAGGTGGTATTTGCCGGTTCTCCGAACTACTCAAAATGTCTGCTACCGGTTCTCCAGAACCTTCAGAACCTGCTGAATTTCACCCCTAGTGCCGTTGTAACTTTGAACAGTCACTAAGTGAACTGTTATAAGTCAAGGATTACCTGTATTGGCTTTTTCATAGGATTTATTTATTTTATTTATTTATTTATTTGTCAAGCGTATATATGATTACGAACAAAGTATAAACAGAGTATAAACATGTTTGTGAATATATAAGTACAAGCATGGTTATGAGTACAAGAAATTTTACAAATATATGGGTACATTAGGACAGGGACGGTAGGCACGCTGGTGAGCTTATGCACGCCCCTTACAGACCTCTTAGGAATGGGGTGAGGTCGACGGTGGATGAGGGCAAAAATAGGGCAAGGGATGTATCTTGAGCTCCTGAAGAAAAGCCAGGATATAAGTCTAATACATAAATAAATGTGCCTCCCTCCCAACACAGTATAACTGCCATGGCTCTCTAGTCTCATCAGTAGGGGTGCCCATTAGGTGCTACTTCCCCCCATGATTTTATTTTTACAGTATTTTATTTAAAAAAGAAAGAAATGGGAATCTACCAGAGCAACACATTTATTTCTAAAACATTCCTGGACTAATAAAGGAGAATATTTGTAGTTCAGGGTTGACATGAGAGGCCCTTATTGCTCTCTGAGCTTGATCATTTTCTTAGCAATAGCAATAGCACTTAGACTTATATACCGCTTCATAGTGCTTTACAGCCCTCTCTAAGCGGTTCACAGAGTCAGCATATTGCCCCCAACAATCTGGGTCCTCATTTTACCCACCTCGGAAGGATGGAAGGCTGAGTCAACCTTGAGCCGGTGAGATTTGAACCGCCGAACTGCAGCTAGCAGTCAGCTGAAGTAGCCTGCAGTACTGCACTCTAACCACTGCGCCACCTCGGCTCTTTTCTTGCAGACGTTTCATTACCCAACTACGTAACGTCATCAGTGCTAGTGAGGAGTGCAGTGCTTACTAGCACTGATGATGTTACCTAGTTTGGATAATGAAACGCCTGCAAAAAAAGCAACCAAACTCAGAGAGCACCAAGGACCCCTCACATTTCTGGGCCTTGCATACAGATAGTCCTCAACTGACCATCAGAATTAGGATCGGAATTTCCGTCGCTAAGCAAGGTGCTTGTTAAGTGAGTTGTACCTGATTTTGTGATAATTTTGCCATGGTTGTTAAGCGGATCTGCAGTTGTTAAGTGAATCATGTGGTCGTTAAACAAATCTGGCTCCCCCCCCCAATTGAATTTGCTTGTTGGAAGCTGACTAGGAAGGTCACAAATGGCGATCACATGACCCTTGGATGCTGCAACTGTCATAAACGCATGCTGGTGGCTACCAAGTGCCTGAATTTTGATCATGTGACTGTGTAGAGGCGGCAAGGGTCGTATGTGCGAGGACCAGTTGTAAGTCACTTTTTTTCAATGCCATTGTAACTTCAAATGATCACTAATTCACTTGTACAGGAGCTCTTAGACATTGGAGACCTTTCTCAAATGGAACATGTAAAAGGTTTCAACCCTTTGACATAGACCAGAGTAGGAAACCAAGGCTACGTATACTAATACTACTTTTTATTTTATTTATTTAACTCTTTTATTATAGAGTAACAGTAATAGAATCTTGCAAGTCTGAAAGTGCCTCCCTCCCTCCCTCCCCTTCTCTTCCTGACAAATAAGGAGGGTCAACCCTGAGACACTTTCTCACATTGCAATCCTAAATTGCATCAACAATGCAATCCTAAATTGCATTAACAGAGGGATACAATCAAGATCAAGTGGGGTACTAATACCACTCCATAAAGCCTTAGTAAGACCACATTTAGAATACTGCATCCAGTTTTGGTCACCACACTATAAAAAAGATGTTGAGACTCTAGAAAAAGTGCAGAGGAGAGCAACCAGGATGATTAGGGTACTGGAGGCTAAAACATATGAAGAACGGTTGCAGGAACTGGGCATGGCTAGTCTAGCGAAGAGAAGGACCAGGGGAGACATGATAGCAGTGTTCCAATATTTGAAGGGCTGCCATAGAGAGGAAGGGGTCAAGCTATTTTCCAAGGCACTTGAAGGCCAGACAAGGAATAATGAATGGAAACTGAACAAGGAGAGATTCAACCTAGAAATAAGGAGAAATTTTCTGACAGTGAGAACAATCAACCAATGGAACAGCTTGCCTTCAGAAATTGTGGGAGCTTCATCACTGGAAGCTTTCAAGAAGAGACTGGACTGCCATTTGTCAGAAAAGGTGTAGGGTCTCCTGCTTGGGTGGGGGGTTGGACTAGATGACCTTGTTGTTGTCGTTAGTTGCAAAGTTGTGTCTGACCTATTGCGACCCCATGGACAACGTTCCTCCAGGCCTTCCTGTCCTCTACCATCCCCCGGAATCCATTTAAGCTCACGCCGACTGCTTCAGTGACTCCATCCAGCCACCTCATTCTCTGTCGTCCCCTTCTTCTTTTGCCCTCAAACTTTCCCAGCATTAGGCTCTCCCTTCCAACTCTGTTAATCTGTTAATTTAAAACACTATATTTCTGCCTTGGACTCAAATTCCCTTTTCCTGACCATTGTCTTGATTACACTTCTTCCCCCTGCTCTTTTAAGATTATTATCACAGGCCATTGCACATATCGCACCTGGTCTGGGAATGTGACTATCAGATGACATGATGATGCCTTGTCACTACTCAGATTAACAGATTAACACATTTATCCAGAACCCCATATGTCACCCTCTGTCCCCCCCCCCCAGAGGTGAGGACCTCTGCATTATGCAATTTTTCTCCAAAAGAGGAAGGGAATGGATTAAATCCAATAACTAGCTCAATCCATTCTCCTGTTTTTCCACAATGGGCAAAAAGATACTTCTGAAAAGTTCATAAGGAATTAATGAAAGAAGCAGCTTCCTTCCTAGCATCTGCCAAGAACTTCTGATAAACCTTCTCTTCCCCCTCAACATCTTAAGATGTTGAGACTCTGGATAGAGTGCACAAAAGAGCAACAAAGATGATTAGGGGACTGGAGTCCAAAACATACGAAGAACAGTTGCAGGAATTGGGTATATCTAGTTTAATGAAAATAAGGGTTAGGGGTGACATGATAGCAGTCTTCCAATATTTGAGGGGCTGCCACAAAGAAGAGGGGGGGTCAAGCTATTCTTCAAAGCACTTGAAGGCAGGACAAGAAGCAATGGATGGAAACTAACCAAAGAGAGAAGCAACCTAGATCTAAGGAGAAATTTCCTGACAGTGAAAACAATCAACCCGTGGAACGGGTTGCCTCCAGAAGTTGTGGGTGTTCCATCAATGGAAGTTTTTAAGAAGAGATGGAACAGCCATTTGTCCAGAATGATATAGGGTCTCCTGCTTGAGCAGGGAATAGAAGACCTCCAAGATCCCTTCCTACTCTGTTATTCTGTTATTTCTCTTTTCAAATGAGATTAAAAACAGAATGACAGTCAGTTCCTTAGGTCTAGGATGCATTATGCAACGGATCCCTTTCTCTTGCATGCCATTCCTCTCATCACATTTAATTATATGCATTTATTTTCTCTCCCTTTCAGCCCAAAAGAAAAGCCACCAAGCCTGAAACCTTACTCTAACTTCACAAATTGACTTCTTCAGCACTTTCTCCGATTCTGTACCAGCTAACAGATTCCCTGGGCAGAGCCTGCTTTCCGTCTCTAAGATACCTTAATGACAGCACCTCTGCGTCTTCCTGTAACACAACATGTTTCCCCTGTTGCACCACTGAATTCTTAGGTAGGAGAAGCTTGGAGTCACCCAAACTGCTCTTCTCTTCCCCTTGGGGCTCATTAGGGATAACGAGACAAATAGATCCATGCTGTGCATTGCTGGCAAGAAACGTTCTCATGGCTTACCTGCCTATCTCCTTCCCTTCCTGCCAAGGGAAACGCTGTTGCCCTTCTCCAGATCTCCAGGATGCTTCTGATGACTTCAGGTGGCTTGCAAGCTGTGGCACAGAAGACCAACTTTGCCAAGGCATAGAGGCTTTTAAAAAGCACGAAGGGAGCAGGAAGTAACTCACTCCACCCAATCTCTTGTTCTTGCTCTCTCCTTCATCTCTCTCTCTCTCTCTCTCTCTCTCTCTCTCCCTCCATCCCTCCCTCCCTCCCTCCCTCCCTCCTTCCCCTGAAACCTGTCCCATGACAATACCTGCAATCTTGCTCACCTGTATACCTGAGAAGCAAAATCTTTCCAACTCATGGCAAGCTATACGATAGCCCCTTTCACTTCTTCCACGCTCAACAGACATTTTGCCAAGAAGAGGCTAAACACATCACTGTCACCCAACACGTTTTCTCCCCCCCTCCCTTTCCAGCTTTTCTTTGGCCCAAACCCAGTTTAACCAATGGATTGTACCCAAGGCAGAAGAACTGCATCATCTCAGTCACGCTTGACCTACCAGGCTCTTGACCACATTGTTGGCTTCTGTCCCAGACCAGTTCTGCTAAGAATGCCTCCTTCCCCTCCTCTGCAGGTAGACGAACGTCATCTGATTTTATATCATAATCTTCAAAGCCTCCCAGGTAGGGCTAAACTTAACATGGACCTGAATGCAAGCTATCTAATTTCACATATCTAAACTAAGGAAAAGTTAAGGCAGTTTCAAGTTGAGGGTGATTCTTTAGAGCTTCATGGGCTTCACGTACAGGTAGTCCTCTACTTACAACAGTTCATTTAGTGACCGTTCAAAGTTACAACAGCACTGAAAAGTGTGACTTACGACCATTTTTCACAGTTACGACCTTTGCAGCAGCCCCATGATCTTCTGATAAAAATTGGCAACTGGTGCATATTTACGACCGTGGCTATGTCCCAAGGTCATGTGATCACCTTTTGCGGCCTTCTGACGAGCAAAATCAATGAGGAAGCCAGATTCACTTAACAACCGGGTTACTAACTTATGAACTGCAGTGATTCACTTAACAACTGTAGCAAGAAAGGTCGTCAAATGGGGCAAAACTCACTTAACAAATGTCTCACTTAACAACAGAAATGTTGGGCTCAATTGTGGTCGTAAGTTGAGGATTATCTGTAATTATTTTGACAATGGTTCAGAAGGGGGGGGTTTCCATTATCTTATTTTAGAAAGTTGTTTCTACTTCCCAATCTAACCTATACAGTAGCTCCAATCTTTTTGATGGTCTCTGAACAACTAATCAGGTCCACACAAACTGGATTTTAGGATTTTCGTTCAAAATTTGCAGTTTTCCAAAATTCATATTGCAGTTTTATCTTTAAAAAAAAGTATATTAGAGAAAAACACCTCACCAATGCATGTATCAAATGAAACACATTGATGAAAAGGATGTGCAAAGGTGCATCAAAAATCAAATTTTGCACATTAGGCAAAATGACACACAAAACTGCATGTATATGAAGAAACGTGCACAAAAATATCTATCAGCCTTTGCAAACTGTTGAATGCATTTTGATTATTCACAAAACATGAATTTAGAATTTAGTTCTGCCATGCCACTGGGGGTCAAGCTATTTTCCAAAGCACCTGAAGGCCAGACAAGGAACAATGGATGGATGGAAACTGATCAAGGAGAGATTCAACCTAGAAATAAGGAGAAATTTTCCAACAGTGAGAACAATCAACCAATGGAACAGAAATTGCCTTCGGAAGTTGTGGGAGCTTCATCACTGGAGGCTTTCAAGAAGAGTCTGGACTGCCATCTGTAGGGTCTCCTGTTTGGGTGGGGGGTTGGACTAGATGACCTACAAGGTCCCTTCCAACTCTGTTAATCTGTGTAATCTGTGTAATCTCTCCATGAAATTGTGGAGGGAAGGAATGCAGTGATTTATAACAGGAAAGTCCTAAATACGTGGGTGGCATGCTATTTCATCTTGTTTCTATTTTTTTCATGGTGTGGAGGTGGTGGAAACTTGAAAATCTAGAAGCTGAGGTTCAATTCATCCCAGAGAGATTTGCCTTCTGATACAGACCTTTTAAAAAGAAGAATCTGCTCAGTTTATGGATGATTTTAGAATTCCTTTTATTTGTGGGTGTGGTTTTATATGCATCCCTCACGGTTACAGCAGTTTCTCAATCTTGGTAACGTTAAGTTTTCTGGAGCTCCAGAACCCTCTGAGCCTCATGCCTTTACCTCCTGCCAGCCAATTCACTGGGCGACTTGAAATAATAACAGCAACAACAACAACACCATAACATTATGTTTCCTGGTATTTCTTGATGTGCATAGCATGCTTTCTAATTAGGAGGAAACCTAAATCTAACTTATGTAAGATGTCAATCATTCAATCTAAAGGTGGGTAAACCTGTTAGCAGTTGATTCATCTCTTTTGGAGACATGGAAAGGTTACAGATAATTTTCGATTTACGATCAAAATTGGGATCAGAATTTAAATTGCTAAGCAAGGTGATTGATGCAGTTGTGCCCAATTTTACAATCTTTTTTTGCCATGGTTGTTAAGTGAATTACTGTAGTTATTAAGTGAATCATATGGGCATTTAGTGAATCTGTCTTTGCCCATTGACTTTGCTTGTCAGAAGCCGGTTGGGAAGATCACAGATGGTGATAGCAATAGCAATAGCATTTAGACTTATATACCGCTTTATACTGCTTTACAGCCCTCTCTAAGCAGTTTCAAGAGTCAGCATATTGCCCCCAACAATCTGGGTCCTCATTTTACCCACCTTGGAAGGATGGAAGGCTGAGTCAACCTTGAGCCTGGTGAGATTTGAACTGCCAAATTGCAGGTAGCCAGCAGTTAGCAGAAGTAGCCTGCAATACTGCACTCTAACCACTGCGCCACCGTGGCTCATCATGTGACTTTGGGATGGCTGCAACCATTGTAGATACATGTTGGTTGGTTGCCAAATGCTCAAATTTTGATCTCATGACTGTGAGGATACTGTGGCAATCATTAAGTGTGAGGATTGGTTGTAAATCATTTTTTTCCAGTGGCATCGTAACTTCAAATGGTTGCTAAATGAATCATTGTAAGTCGAGATCTACCTGCTGTGAAGTTTCAAGTTGCCACCTGTATGTTTTTACCACCAGTTGCCATCAGTGGCAACAAGAAAACCCAACAGAACAGCAACAGATGAAAAGAAGCATGTCAATTCCACTTTTCCTAAAACATTCTGAAAAATACGGGCCTTTTTAAAAACAGTATATTGTTCCTGGCAACATATCTCTAATATTAAAATACAAGAATAATCTTGACATGATCATATATGTAATTGATCGAATTGTAAGTGTCAGAGAAGATTGTGTTGAGTGTTTAGTCCCAGGGCAATTAACAACAACAGATATCTCCCTAGCTTTCACTGAGTGACCAGAACTTTCGTAAAATAACTCACTCACAAAAAAAAAAAACCATGCAAAATATGCTAGACTTTGAATTAAAATAAGGTATACAGAGGGACTTTAGCAGTAGTGGGTTCTAAATCCCGTCGCTACCGGTTTGCTCGTGCGTGCGTGCGTGCGTGCACTCGCGTGCGCGACGCTTCTGCACATGCGCAGAAGTGTCCTGGGCGGGTGGGCGGAGCCTCCCGCCGCCGCTACCGGTGCACAGAACCAGGCCGAACCGGGAGCAACCCACTGCTGGACTTTAGCCCATTCAAGTATTGTCTGACTGATACTGTTCTATCATCTTTACTAGAAATCCAGACTGATTTTTCAATATTTCTGAGTTTGTTTGTTATTGGCCAGCCAAAACAGAGAAAATGAAAATTACACTATAATCTTCTTCTAAAACAAATTTTGGCTGAGACTGAGGAAGAAAATATTACGGGTGTCCTGAAACTTAACTGAACCCAAAAAACTATTTAAGCCACTATTCTCTTCAAACATCTGTCAATAGCATTTCCACCAGAATGGAATCTGTGAGAACAGGATATTTCAGCTGGAAGTTCTATTGACACAAAAGCCTCAGAAGATCCTACAAGTTATAACGGTGGGGCCCAAGAAGTGTGTCTTCTGTGATGCTACCCCGACCAGTGTTTCTCAACTTTGGCAGCTTGAAGATGTGTGGGCTTCAACTCCCAGAATTCCCACGATGGCTGGGGAATTCTGGGAGTTGAAGCCCACACACCTTCAAGCTGCCAAAGTTGAGAAACACTGCCCCTGAGATTTGTTTCACCCCAACCTTGCTGGAGCTTTAGAAGCCCTTAAAGATCTAGATATTCTAGATGTTCCCTCAGCCCTGGGATGGGGATGTTGATAAACCTGTCAATGTGACTCATTATAATGACAATCATATGGATTATATTAGCTTGCCCTTGGATGCTCCTGTGCTCTTATTGTGTTTTCGTTAGCATTATTTATGACTTGGTGGTGGTGGTTTTAATCTTATGTTCACCACCCAGAGTAACAATTGTGAGATGAGCAACTATATAAATCAATATCACAAATAAATAAATTATTCACGTGCTCACTTTTATTTTTGGCATTTCAGTTTCCATAGCCTTGGACGTTCTAAGATAGGGGTGTCAAAATCAAGGCCCGGGGGCCATATCCGGCACGCGGGGTACTTAGATCTGGCCTGCAGGGCCGCCCTGGAAACAGTGAAGGACTGGCCCGCGATGCCTCTGCCAGCGAAAATGTAGCTCGGGAGGGCCGCGTGCGGTTTCATGACCATAGTAGGCCTTGAAGTCGTGGTGCCACATTTTGATAGAAACCTTGAGGTTGTTGTTTTTGAGAGTTTCTGCACAGAATGTAGCAGTGGCTAATATACACATAAGGTATTTCCTTATTATCATAAGGGGTCTGCAGGCTAAATTCTATGATGAATGGTTGAGGGAGCTAGGTATATTTAGACCAGGGGTGTCAAACTCAATTTCATTGAGGGCCGTATCAGGGTTGTGTTTGACCTCGGGGGGGGGCAAGGTGTGTGTGGCCAGGGTGGGCGTGGCCAGCTCAACGTCACTCTTGTCAGGGGTGCCTGTGGTGGCCCGAGGGCTCTGCCAGCGAAAACAGGCTCTAGAGCTCCGTTTTCACTGGCAGAGGGTTGCAGGAGGCCGTGGCACCCGAAAACGGAGCTCTGGGGCCCATTTTCGCTGGCAGAAGCACCGCAGGGCGGTCCTTCACTGTTTCCAGGGTGGCCCCATGGGCCAGATCTAAGTACCCCGCGGGCCGGATCCGGCCCCCGGGCCTTGAGTTTGACACCCCTGGTTCTAGACTATCAAAGAGAATTTTATTAGGGTGACATGACAGCTGTCTTCTAGTACTTGAGGGACTGTCACAGAGAAGAGGGGATTGACTTATTCTCCAGAGGGCACCAGAGGACAGGACCAGAAGTAATGGGAGGAAGCTTGTTAAAGAGAGATCCTATCTAGAAGTAAGGAGAAATTTTCTGATAGTGAGAACAATTAATCAACGGAATAGCTTGCTTCCTGGAGTTGTGGTGCTCCATAACTGGAGGCTTTCAAAACAGATTGGATACCATTGACCTCGATGGTATAAGGTCTCCTGTCTTGAGCAGGAGGTTGGACAAGAAGACCTCTGAGGTCCCTTCCAGACTTAGGATTCTGAAAGCAATTATGTTTGGAAGAGTTAGTGGTAAAAGGAAACCAGGCCAAAGAACATGGTGGCTGGGCACTATCAAAGCTGACACCAGCCAGAGCATAGAGAAACTCAAAGAAATAGTGCAGGATTGGAAGACACGGAGAGAGCTGGTCCATAGAATTGCCAAGAGTCGGACACAGCTGAATGGATTACATCATCATCACGTTCTCTGAAATCGGCCACCCTTGGGATATCTCTGCTGTTGTTATTAAGGAGCTCCTGGCAGCTTGTAAGAGATTTGGGTATCATCTTGCTTAGCAGGTATGCTTTTTTATGTTATGCTTTTAAATCTGTTTGAGCTAATAAAAAAACTTAAAATCCCTTTATTCAATGGTTTGTTTATTGTCTCTGGATCCAAAAGAATCAATTGCCTGGGCACCTGATCCGTGCCCTGACATTTGACAAAACACATGGTCGTCCAACTTCTTTCATGGAAGCTTTATTATGCAAGGTATTAGCTCATTAACAAAATATTAGCAGGATGTTACAGTCTTCTCTTTTTCTACTCTTGCAAAGCCTATCTGTTCATGGTGGTTGGTAATCCAGTTGCAGAAATAGGTAGAAGTAAAAATGAAATTAATTCCATGATGAAACTGGAATTGTGCCAACATACTCAGAAGGACATAAACAGCAAAACACCATTTTCTGGGGCTAAGCTTTGATGGCTCTTGAATACCTGTGCCTCTTTCATCCAAATACAAAACTAGTGTTCAAAATAAGTTACACCTTATTGCTGAAAGACCTGGAGAGTCAATTGACCTTCTTCACTGTAGTTTTAAGTTTTAAGCTCATGGTGTCTTCAGTTTGGGGAGTCACACCAAATGGAGCTTGAAAATCCTTATCAAAAAATGGATAATTTTCATGACAAGGGCAGCTAAAGTTAGACCTAATAGATAATATTATTTTCCCAGGTAATAATTACTAGGTGAAAGAGAAACATTTAAAAAAACCCAAAGGTCAGGACACTGGATTAGGAGCAGAATCTGCAATATTGTATTCCTTTCCAGCAAAAATCCTATTCCATCAAGAAGTTTGTACGATTTTCCCCACTTGCAAATGTAGAAGATGATCTCTGAAATTGTTTCAGTTTTACATTGTGCAGGGGTGGGCAAAGATGGCCCCTTTATGACTTATGGACTTCAACTCCCAGAATTCCTGAGCCAGCATGGGATAACTCTGGGAGTTGAAATACACAGGTCGTAAAGGGGTCATAGTTGCCCACCCCTGATGTTGTGAGTCTAATTCCTATTTGCTCTTCAGAAATGTCCTTGAAAATTTCAGACTTTGCTAGTTGACTTTTGCAAATTTTTAATAGATATTTATTATTCTTTAAGCAGCAAATTGATATCTCTCTCACATACTCCCTTTCTCACCCTGCATATTTATTGGGACATGTATAACAGTGTTTCTCAACCTTGGCAGCTTTCAAAAGTGTGGACTCCAACTCCCAGGATTATCCAACCACCAGGGAATTTCCCCAGACTGGCTGGAGCATTCTGGGAATTGCAGTCCGCACCTCTGAAAGCTTCCAAGATTGAGAAACACCAATGTAGAAGGCACTGGTGTGTTTATGCAGCATATTTGGCTAATACTGGCAAAGATGTACAGAATTTTTCCTTTACATTTTCTCATAAAATCCATGCAAACATATTCAGATGTGACAAGTGTCATGTGAAGTATTAATACCACTTTATAATGCCTTGGTAAGAGCACACTTGGAATATTGCATCCAGTTTTTGTTGCCATGATATAAAAAAGATGTAAAGACTCTAGAAAGAGTGTAGAGAAAAGCAATAAAGATGATTAAAGGACTGAAGGCTAAAACATATTGTTGGAATTCATCATTGGAACGTATTTCTATGCAACAACTACAGTAATATTCAGCCAGTAGATGGCAATGTTTACAAGTTTGGATCTATGGTATATACTCTATGTGCTTTTGTTCTAAGTAGAGTTTCCTGTTTCCTGTTACAGTTAAACAGTTGAGCAGCAAAGCACATGGTGACTGTACTCTTTGTTTGCACTGTGGTGCTATATATAAACAGAATTTCTAACACATATGAAGAACAGTTGCAGAAATTGGGTATGTCTAGTGCAGAGGTGGGTTCTTGCCGGTTCGGATCAGTTCTTTAGAACTGGTAGCAGGAATTTCCCGCCGCTCGCTGAACCAGCACCGATGGCCGGCTGGACACCCCCCCCCGAACCGGCTCTCTCAGCGGCGCCATAGGTGCCGCCATCTTGTTTTTCACTTCTGCGCATGCGCAGAAGCTGTTTTTTGCTTCTGCGCATGCGCAGAAGCTGGGTTTTCAGCACTGCGCATGCACGTGCATGCGCACGAAGCACGCACGAAGCACGCGCACCCACATGGCGCGGGAGGAAGTGAACCGGCAGCGAGGTAATTTAGAACCCACCCCTGGTCTAGTGTAGTGAAAAGAAGTATTAGGGGTGACATGTCAGCAGTATTCCAATATCTAAGAGGCTGCCACAAAGAAGAGAGGGTCAACCTATTCTTCAAAGCACCTGCAATGGATGGAAACTAATCAAGGAGAGAAGCAACCTAGAATTAAGGAGAAATTTCCTAACAGTGAGAACAATTAATCAGTGGAACGACTTGCCTCCAGAAGTTGTGGGTGCTCCAACACTGGAGATTTTTAGGAAGAGTTTGGACAACCATTTGTCTGAAATGGTATAGGGCAAGGGTGTCAAATTCAAGGCCCAGGAGCCGGATTCAGCCTGCAGGGTGCTTAGATCTGGCCCGCGGGGCCGCCCTGGAAACAGCAAAGGATTGGCCTGCAGTGCCTCTGCCAGTGAAAACGGAGGTCAGGCGAGCCGCCCACAGTTCTCCCAAGCTCTGTTTTCACTGGCAGAGGGTTGCAGGAGGCCGTCACAGCCGAAAACAGAGCTCCATTTTCACTGGCAGAGCACTTGGGCCACCACAGGCACCCCTGACATGAGTGATGTCGAGCTGGCGACGCCCACCCTGGCCCCCCAAGGTCAGACACAACCCTGAGGCAGCCCTTAATGAAATCGAGTTTGACACCCCTGGTATAAGGTCTCCTGCTTGAGTAGAGGGGTTAACCAGAAGACCTCCAAGGTCCTTTCCAACTCTGTTATTCTGAGTAAATATTTTGGCATCTAAGAAAAATCAAATGCATAAGTACCGAATTAGGGAGGCCTAGCAAAGCTTGTGAGAAAGGTCCAGGAGTACTAATAAGCCACCAATATTTTTTTTTTAAGAAAACCTAACACAGTACTTGGCTCCATTAACAGAAACATCATGTTCAGATCACTGGAGGGAATGGTTTCTTTGTATGCTGTGCTGATTAGAAAAGCCAGAAGCCAGTGTTTAGTTCTGTGGGTTGCACTTCAAAAGGACATGGAGATGCTGGAGCAGATTCCCCCAAGAAGTGTCAAGATGATAAGGGAACATAAAGTCCTCTGAAGAACAGAAGAAGGAACTTGGCTTGTCTATCTTAAAAAAAGAGAAGGCTACCAGTTCTTACTCCAACGGCTCTCTCCCATCTGTGAACTAAGCAAAAATTAAACTGGCATAGATTTGATATCAGAATAACAGAACTGAAAGTGACCGTGGAGGTCTTCTAGTCCAACCCGCTGCTGAAGCAGGAGACCTTATAGTATAAGGTATAAGGCTTATACCATTTCAGAGAAATGGTTGTCCAATTTCTTCTTGAAAACCTCTGGTGGTGGAGCACTCACAACTTCTGGAGGAAAGCCATTCCACTCATTAATTGTTATGTCAGGAAATCTCTCCTTCGTTCTAGGTTGGGTCTCTCCTTAATTAATTTCCATCCATTGCTTCTTGTTCTATCTTCAGATGCTTTGGAGACTAGGTTGACTCCCTCTTCTTTGTGGCAGCCCCATAGATATTGGAACACTATCATGTCACCCCTAGTCTTTCTTTTCATTAGACTAGACATATCTAATTCCAGCAACTGTCTTCATGTTTTGCCAAATCAGCATTTAGTTTCAGTTTTCTACAAAACCATGATGATAGCACATTATTGGTTTACTTACTGACTGGGGCATTTGCTCGGTTGATTTGCTTAACAACTGCTGCAAAAAGAGTCATAAAATCGGGTCAGTCATGAGACTGACTTACTTTACAACTGTTACAACATACAACCATGATGGACAGGCTCCATTATGGTCCTATGTTGAGGAATAGAATAGAATAGAATAGAATAGAATAGAATAGAATAGAATAGAATAGAATAGAATAGAATAGAATAGAATAGAATAGAATAGCAGAGTTGG
>QLTV01002258.1:234089-248469 GCA_003457575.1 Thermophis baileyi
GGAAGAAGGAGGTGAAGGAGCTGGAAGAGAAGAGGAGGAGGAGGAGGAGGAGGAGGAGGAGGAGGAGGAGGAGGAAACCTCAATATCTCAGCTCTTTTTCTAGCGCTCGTTTTGAACAACTAGACTCCATGGCAAGGCATGGGAAGTCTTATGGAGTTCCATTTGAAGGAAGACTGTGCATTTGTGGAGCACCTGTCATTCAAGACATTGGTCTGCAAACTGTACTTTGCAGAAGTTGCTGCTTACTTAGATTATTATTTAAAAAACTAAAATATACTGGGTCCCCCGGAGAAACTGTGTTACATTTTGCAGAAAACAAACCTGTATAACCCTATAGTAAGACACACTCTTTATTTCTCAAGGCCGTTTTGAAGAGGCGGGAATATTTAGATCTGATTGGGATATGGGGGTGATGACTTATTATTACGGTCATGTTTTCTTTGTGTGTACTTGCATATTTGTGTTAGTTTTATAGTTTTGATTTGGTCAAATGACTAAATTAATAAAGTTTCTATTCTAGTCTAATTAAACACTTCCAACAAGATCATAAAGAGAAAGACTAAATAATTGAAGCTCGCAACTAACATGTGTGTGAAAAAGAAGTAAAAAAGAAAAAACGGTGGCTGGGGAATCCTGGGAGTTGAAGTCCAGACAGCTTAAAATTTCCAAGATGGAGAAATACAGGCCTATCTCATCTACTGATTGGTTGGGTGAAGAGATTATGCCTCCTTCTCACTCAGCCTGAGCGCAATCTCATACTATTTGTTCCAGTTTCCTTTTAAAACCCTCTAAATCACAGGTGTCAAACTTGCGCCGTCATATGACGTATCGCAACATTTTTTTCCCTTCGCAGAGCTGGGGTGGGTGTGGCCTGTGTGTGACGCATCTGGCCCGCGGGCCGCCAGTTTGACACCCCTGCGTCTAACTTGACCGCAATCTCTATTTTTGATGGTAGCAAGTGCTGCAGCTTAGCATGCAAGCATCAGAGGCAACTACGCAACCTGCCAGATTGAGTCATTTTTAACCCAGCTTTTGGGTCTAAGTCATATTAGGCTAGGAAACAAAATTGTTTAGGCTACGAGATAAAACAGTTTACAAACACTATATGTGGTTTTGCACAATATACCCAAGTAAAGGTTCCCTCCCTCACACGCCCACATGCCAGAGTTCTCAATTGCTCAATGGTTTTTAAACATGGTTAAGTCATAATGGCTGGATTCACACATCAGTTTACACGAGGGTTTCTACTAACCATCATTTGCTGAACAGACCATGGAAGCTGGTTCCTTTATGTCACTAAGGGATGAACTAATATTTTAACAGTGGCTCGTTGATTAAGTCTTAATAATGAATTACATAGCAGGAATATTCTCAGGGCTAAAAAAAAATAGTCAGCTGCATGCATACTCCAAAGCCTATCCTTTTTGTATATGCAACAACATTTGCAGCATGCACTTAAAAAGCAAAAATTAAGTCATGCAGACGTAGCCACCACCTTGATTTTGTTTGACACTCCTCCTGGACTTCATGGATCTTGTTACCATAAGCCATAATGAAGAAACTACATAAACCAGGATATGATCAAAATTCAGGGGCTTGGCAACCAGCATATATTTACAAAAGTTGCAGCATCCTTGGGTCACCATTTGTAACATTCGCAGCTGGCTTCCAACAAGCAGAGTCAAAGGGGGAAGCCAGAGTTGCTTAATGACTACATGATTCACTTAACAACTGCAGTGATTCACTCGACAACCAGCATGCTGGCTGGGGAATTTTGAGAGTTGAAGTCAACACATCTTCAAATTGCCAAGGTTGAAAAACACAGCTCTATCCTGTTTCTGTTTCAATCACTCCAATCTCTTCTAGGTGATGGATGATAATAGAATACATTTTGTTGCATTAACTAAGTTGCATTAACAGAGGGATACAATCAAGATCAAGTAAGATACTAATACCACTCTATAAAGCCTTAGTAAGACCACACCTAGAATACTGCATCCAGTTTTGGTCACCACACTATAAAAAAGATGTTGAGACTCTAGAAAGAGTGCAGAGAAGAGCAACCAGGATGATTAGGGTACTGGAGGCTAAAACATATGAAGAACGGTTACAGGAATTGGGCATGGCTAGTCTAGTGAAGAGAAGGACCAGGGGAGACATGATAGCAGTGTTCCAATATTTGAGGGGCTGCCACAGAGAGGATGGGGTCAAGCTAATTTCCAAAGCACCCGAAGGTCAGATAAGGAACTATGGATGGAAACTGATCAAGGAGAGATTCAACCTGGAAATAAGGAGAACTTTTCTGACAGTGAGAACAATCAATCAATAGAACAGAAGTTGCCTTTGGAAGTTGTGGGAATTTCATCACTGGAAGCTGTTAAGAAGAGTTTGGACTGCCATCTGTCAGAAATGGTGTGAGGTCTGCTGCTTGGATGGGGGTTGGACTAGATGACCTACAAGGTCCCTTCCAACTGTTATTCTGTTATTTCTGTCTTCTCATTTCGTATACTTTAGCTGCCCTTCAAAGAGATCAGATGACGAAAATGCCATCTGAACACTCAGAACTGAAGAAACTTCTTGGATGAGAAGCGAAACATCTTCAAGGAAAAAAGCAAGGAAGTCCAGTTGCCTTTTGAAAAGCACCTTTGGGACTCTGGAAGATGCTTTATCTCTATCTAATTCACAGGCCGGAGTGAAATGAAGGTAAAAAGATGGTGATGCGGTAGAAAAAAAAGTGGTTTGCTCAGGCTTGTTTGTTCTGCGGTGAAGTAGACGTGTTTAAAGATCCCTTAAACCAAATATGATTTTTCAGAAGAAAAGATTTAAGAGGTTTTCCAGATCAAGAACCACTTGAGATACCAACCAAGGACACTTCTACCACCTACAGTCATGCATTTTCTGCACAAAATAAAACTATACCTGGTCACAACATCACCAAACGCACAACAGCTCTGAGGAAATAAATTCTGAAAGATGGGGAATGGGGTTTACCTGGATTAGCCTGTTTCCCATTTTTTAAATCTTCTTCTTGCGACTTGGAGTCTTTCTCCATCTCACAGCTCCGTACAACAAATAAAATGGTCTGGGATTTTCCTTATCCGTTCAAAATAGTTTTCTTTTTCCCCCCAATGTGGAGCAAAACGGATGGATCTTTCTGTGGCACCTAAAAACAGTTCCAAGGACGATAGTAGCAGCTCAGGAATATGGCTTCCTCGATAGCATCTCTTGTTAGCTCAATGCTGAAGGCAAAGCTACCGTGGACAATTATATAGGGACCTGCCCTATGTTTTGGAATCCAGGCTGCAACTGGATAATCAGGATATGTTTCCCCTAGACCTGCTCAGGTTAATAGATCTTTAATAACTCATCCCCCATAAACTCAAAATTTGCACAAGCCATTTGCATCATCCACCCACAGCAGTGTTATCCAAAGGTCAGATGATTCATATCAGAAAATGCTTCCGAGATTCTTTTCTTAATTATTCCCAGCATCTGGCATCTCATTAATTTCAGAATGGGATCTGCATGTCCCTTCGTGTTTTGTTTTGTTTTCTTCTCATTAGTTTCATTTCTGGGCTGTGTGCAGAATTGCAGACATCGCAATTGGATGAAGCTTCCAATACCATCTTTCCAATATCGTCTTTCATATTTAATCCTTGCAGAAATGGGTAATACACTAAAGACCCATCACAGTGTAATCATATCCTAAACAGTGTATCCTAAACTGGAAAAGGAAGACAGAAATAGCCTAGTGACTAGTCCAACTCTTTTACCAATGTAGAAAATCAGCCACCACAGATGGAAACTGGCAATCAGAAAGGATGTTGGATTACAAACCATTATGCTGATTCTTTGCATTACAGGCAGTCCCCGACTTACGACCACAACTGAGCCCAAAATTTCTGTTGCTAAGTGAGATTTGCCCCATTTTACAGCTTTTCTTGCCACAATTGTTAAGTGAATCACAGCAGTTAGTAACATGGTTGTTAAGTGAATCTGGCTTCCCCATTGATTTTGCTTGTCAGAAGATTGCAAAAGGTGATCACATGACCCTGGGACACTGCAACCGTCATAAACACACTCCAGTTGCCAAGCGTCCATATTTTAATCACGTGACCATGGGGATGCTGCAACGGTCATAAGCGTGAAATGTGGTCATAAGTCACTTTTTTCAGTGCCATTGTAACTTTGGACAGTCACTAAAAGAATGATTAAAGTAGAAGACTATCTGTATGCTGACTGGAAATGAGTTTTTATTTTTATTTTTATTCGGCTCCTGTTAAATACCTATAGTGTAAAGAATTTGTCCATTTCCAAGATAGTCTATTCCTCTGAAATAGTTCAATATGAAGATGAAATAAATTTTCCTGAGTTGTGTGCTTCTTCACTCTGGATCAAATTTATTCCACCAAGACCTTCAAGTAGGCAACGATGCTGTTATATTGTGTGTTAATTGTGGGGGACCTTGGTGCTCTCTGAGCATAGTGGTTTTCTTGCAGATATTTCATTCAATACACTGATGATGTTATCTAGTTTGGTAATAGAATGTCTACAGGAAAACCACCAAGCTCTGAGAGCACCAAGAACCGCAATGTTCAGTCCTGAAGTAAAAATATTCTATTTTATGTAAGTTAACCGTCTCTTCTTCAGACTAATCATATTTAGCTCCTTCAGTTGTGCCTTATAACACTTAAGAACTTTAGAAAGTCTTATCTTTTAAATTATTTTTATTTAAACAACACACCAAGAAATCCTTAAAGACAGAAATTAAATAAGAAATGAAACCTAGGAAGAAAAAAAATATTTTGTAAATCAAACCCCATAGATTGGGATTAGGGACAGCTGTAGTGAGGTGGATGTCAAATTAGACAAGATGGTGACCATGGTTACGACACTGAAGTTTCCCCTCACAAACACACACACACTTTTTTTAAATGTCTTTTGCCTGAAAAAATAAGGTGGGATTTTAATCTGCAGCTCTTCGCCTGTTTTGATCCGTTTCTTCCACATGCTCAAATTGAGAGCAAATACACTTGTAATCTTAAAAAGAGATACAACATTTTAGACAGAGTAACAGAATAAGAGAGCTGGAAGGGACCTTGAAGGTCTTCTAGTCCAACCCCCTGCACAAGTAGGAGACGCTATACCATTTCAGGCAAGTGGCTGTCCAGTCTCTTCTTAAAAGCTTCCAGTGATGGAGCACCCATAACTTCTGAAGGCAAGTCGTTCCACTAATTAATTGTTCTGTCAGGAAATTTCGCCTTAGTTCTAGGTTGGTTCTTTCCTTGATTAGTTTCCATCCATTGCTTCTTGTTCTGCCTTCAGGTGCTTTAGAGAATACAGTAAATTGACCTCCTCTTCTTTGTGGCAGCCCCTTAAATATTGGAACACTGCTGTCATGTCACCCCTAGTTCTTTTCACTGGACTAGACATACCCAATTCCTGCAACCGTTCTTCATATGTCTTAGCCTCCAGTCCCGTAATCATCTTTGATATTCATATTCCATATGGCAGAGAAGTCTAGATAGCACCCTGAAGATGTTATGCAAAAGCTGTTATGAAAAACAAAACCATCTTATGAGGAAAGGAGAAGATAAGGAAGAAACTCAACATTCCCCATCTTGACTATCTGGGGTATGAGAGGAAGGGATGAATAATTTTTGTTATTATAACCTGTAACAATTGAGTTACAGTAATCCTTATGGTGTCCATTTACCAACCTTGTCTTCTGTTGACATATATTTCTGTATAATATATGTATGACATAAGCAGGAATCATTCCATTTGGTATTACTTGGTAATATATGAATATGGGGTTCATGTTTATTATTTGATCAATAATACCCCTTGTTTTGTTTTGCTCATTTTGCTGTCTATTAGATTATTTTAGTCTGGGCTGTCTGCTTGATTTAACATTCTTCGTTGTTTTTTTATGCTTTCTCTAATTTTGTATACTACAGTAATCAGAGTACACTGGAGTTGGTGGCCAATCCATTACATTTAAATAAATAATAATCACAGGCAAGTTAAGCAACTCTTTGCTCAAAAAAGTTCTTCAAGACACCGCTGTGCTGTAAGGGTTGTTGTTTTTTTTCCAACCAAAAATGTTTTGTACACTTTTAAATAGCAGTGATCCAAAGGAAAATATACTTGCATTTTCCATTGTTCTGCTGCAGTAAATCTGGCAATGAGCAAGACAAAGTAAATTAATTTCTTACACTGCAGAAATCTTCTAGTGAACTGGGGTTCAGGAAGCCATCCTAGTAAAGATATATTAAAAGGAGGAGGAGGAAGAGTACAGATCAAGCAGAGATACAACAGAGAAACTCTTTCTATATAATTACTGTAGAAGGTATTTCAGCATAAAACCACAGTACAAGAATTAAGGGGAGTAGTATAGCAAGCTGTTCATAGGGCTATAATTCTAATTATAGGATGCTATAGATACATTATTTGAAATGTGGATTTACAGGCGGCTGTTACATTTAAGTTGGGTTGACAAAATCAGAAATGAGGAGGTGATAAGCCACCTGGGAAAGCCAAGGGATATCATCAAAACTATAAAAAAGCGAAAGTTAAAATATTTTGGACATGTGATGCGATACCCAGAAAAATACAGCATCCTTCATTTAATCCTTCCAAGGAAAGATTGAAGGCAAACGAGGTCCAGGCAGAAGAAGAACATCATGGCTTCAAAATCTCAATGACTAGTTTGGACAAAACTCAACAGCACTTTTTCGTGCGGCTGTTGATAAAAATAGGATCGCCAACATGATTGCCAACGTCCTATGACGGATATGACACAAGAAGAAGAAGAAGATAGATACATTAGCTTATGCAATTAACACTGTCTTCTGGCATATTAGCCAATCTCCCCTGGCTGCTTTTTTGGGGGAAATTATTTAAGAGAAAGGTGGGCAATTGCTGGTCTTTGTGTGACCCCAATTGTTTTTGTTTCTGACTTTGCTTTATAGAGAAAAAGTTAAGAGAAAAACTTCACAAAAATGTATATTCTAGTAAAAGGGAGCTTTCTGAAATAAAGGATTGTACTTTATAATAAAGACACATGGTTCCAAGATCATAACAATTAAAAAATGTTAACTGGCCATCCATATAACTGATTTAAGATTATATTGTTATCCAGCTTTAAGTATTCTTGTAATGTTGATGCTCAAAATAGAGTTAGGCAATTACAAAGATTTCCCTGACTCAAGGAGTCATTAAGATAAAATTAATCCTCCCTCACTTAACCTGAATGTGACTCATGAAATCAAGAAACCAGATGCTTAGATAAGCAAGTGTAAATAAATGTGCTATCTTACTGTATACCCTCATTACGTTCTTGCCTTTGACATGTGATTTGAACCGGCACTTAAAGTCTTTCAGGGTATTTGTCTCTCTGGATCTGGTGAACCCACTAGGTTTCTCTCAAAACAAATATTTATAGCAGGGATGTCCAACGGTGTCAACTTTAAGACCTACGGATTCAACTCTGAGAAATCCCCAGCCAGCCATGCTGACTGGGGAATTCTGGGAGTTGAAGTCCACAGGTCTTAAAGTTGCCAATGTGACACCTCTGTTTTATAGGATGAGGAGTTAGTTGACTGATCAGAGGGTTAATGGACACTATTACCCCCAGGAAGAGACCCTCCCAAGTTGGCTGGTGCATATTCTTGGGCTGGTGCATATAATGGGACAGCAATTCCAACCCATCTTCTGGCCCACACATCTGGATGACTCCAAGTTAGGGAAGACCACTGTTGTTTTTCCTTACCCAGGTGGCCTTTCCAAACTACCCTCTTCGAGACTTTTTAATCTGCCTTTCTCATTTTGCTCTGTGGGTGTGATGAGCTTCATCTATTGCATAATGGCTAATCTAAGAGTGTTGAAGGGCTGGGCCTCGTAGCTGATGGGGAAGGATTAAGCCACCTCTACAGATACCTTGGGAAACAGGTGTTTGCCTCTATGCAGTTAGCCAATAAGCTGGCAAGAGCCAGGTGGGTCCATAGCACAACCCTAAATCCTGACATTTCTGGAGCTCTTTGTGGAGTGATGTTGGGTCAAGAGGGGGAGAAGAACTGCCAGGAGATGTTGAACTGTCCCCTGGGAAATAGCATGGAAAGGTAGTCATGCTCTCTTTTGTAATGGACACCACACACTGTTTTCTTTCCAGGACGCTGGTCACCGAGGCTGGTTGGATCCAAGACATCTTCACACGGCACCATTCTTCCGCATCTTGTCTTCGGCCTCCTCCGGTGGCCTCTAGGAATGTAGTTGACCTTGGTTTCTTTGCCGAGCTAGGTTGGCCCTTGCGAAATTTTGCTCGGCGATTTTTGAACCATACCTGTGATGGGGCCAAGAAGGGTTGGGGGAGATGATACTTGGGTTAAGGATTATGGAAATTCTCCATTGTACAAAAAAAGTTCTTTGCAGCTGTGGAACTGTAAAGTCTGAACACGGAAAGTGGAATTCAAACAAAGAAAATTCCTGCCTTGCAAAAACTGAGCAACACAAGTGGAAACATTCTGGATCAGCTATTTTATTATTATTTTTCACAGTGTATACAGATATCCTGTTTCCACCAAAATAAGACATCCCCTGATAATAAGCCCAATCAGGCTTTTGAGTGCATGGCAGTAAGGCCAAGCACTTATTTCAGGGTTCAAAAATATATAAGACAGGGTCTTATTTTTGGGGAAACACGGTATGTACCTACATCTAAGTGAAATACAAACCTACTTTTCACCACCACCACCATCACAACCTGAGAGAGAGAGGTTAGGCCCAGAAAGAGGGACTAATCTAGTCACCGAGGGAACTTCCACAGATGACCCTATTCCTAGACTAGTCCTTATCCACTGGTATGCAAACAACAATAATAACTAAACCATTGAAAATACTATTTACCTGAGGAAAATGTATTTATTTATTTAGTGTATGGCATATCATATAAAGTAACCTTACAATCACAATTGGACCAGAATCTCCATTGCTAAGCAAAGTGGTTAAGTGAGCCTTGCCCGATTCTACAACCTTTTTGCCATGGTTGTTAAGTGAATCATTTGGTCATTAAGTAAATCCAGCCTCCCCCATTGATTTTACTTTTTGGAAGCCAATAGGGAAGGTCACAAATGGCGATCCTATAACCCCAGAACACTGCAACCATCGTAAGTACATGCCAATTGCCAAGAGCTCAATTTCGAGCATGTAACCATGGGATTGCTGTGACAGTCATAAGTATGAGGACTGGTTGTTAGTCATTTTTTCCATGCTGTTCTAACTTCGAACGGTCACTAAACAAATGGTTGTACGTCAAGGACTACCAGTTTATCGCTGTAATCAATAAGGATTTGTCTTGATGACTGTTCCAAGTGCCTCTTTCTCTTCTCTTTGACTCACACGAGAATACAAGAAGCTTGCCCCGCACTACCCACTTAATCATGGGTGTCAAACTTGCGGCATCACATTGCCGTCATGTGATGTATCGTGTTGTTTTCCCCCTTCGCGAAGCTGGGGTGGGCGTGGCCTGCGCATGACGCATCCGGGTGCCAGTTTGACACCCCTGCACATAATCAAATAGTTAAAACATGTGAGGAAAGCAGAAATACACCCCGAGACAGATGCAATGTATTTATTACCCAAGAAAAAAAACCACACACCCCTTATGGTGGTAAATGGGTTGGAAAGAATCCACGCTTGATGGGTGGTGTAGGACAGTGTTTCCCAATCTTGGCCACTTCCAGATGTGTAAACCTCAAATCCCAGAATTCCACAGCCAGCGTAACCATTGATGAGAATTCTGGGAGTAGCAGTCCACACGTCTTAAATTTGCCAAGGTTAGGAAATGCTAGTGTAGGACTTTGGAAAACAAGGTTACTTGTAATGCAATAGTGTACTTTTTCCTCTCTTATTAAGAAAACATGTCTTCAACATGCTCACTGCTTTTAACTACGCCTACAAAATACACTTTCTAATGCACAACTCTTTATAAAATCTACACTTTAAATGCAGTTACCCATAACGGACAGTTGCTAACATCCAGTTTTAGCAAACAGTCATGTTTCATCACCTAATTCAATGTTTCTCAACTTCAGCAACTTTAAGAGGTATGGACATCAATTCCCAGAATTCCCCACCCAGAATTTGAGGAACTGAAGTCCACAGCTCTTAAAGTTATTAAGGTTGAGAAACACTGTCCTAATTTATACTACAGTACTCAGTCTATATCCGTGATGGCGAACCTATGGCACGCGTGCCACAGGTGGCATGCAGAGCCCTCTCTGCGGGCACACCAGCCGTCGCCCCAGCCAAGCTCCACCGCGCTTGCGTGTGCGCCTCCCACCAGCCAGCAGGTCTTTGAGTCTCTGCTGTGCATGCGCGGGGGGCGGGGCGCATGCAGGGGACACGCATGCATGGGGGCGCTCACATTGCATTTTGGGGGTTTGCATGCATGCACGTGCCCCTCCTGCACCAACCTGGAAGCCAAAAATGGGCGAGGGGGGGGGGCACTCGCATTGCATTTTGGGGTTTCACGCGCACGCATGCTTTGGGCACTCGGCACCAAAAAGGTTAGCCAACACTGGTCTATATGAAAGTTTGAAGATAGAAAAACAGACACTAGGAGACGCTGTGCGTTGCAGACTGCTACCTAAAAACATTAAGGGGGTCCTTGGTGCTCTCTGAGCTTGGTTGTTTTCTTGCAGACGTTTCATTATCCAATGCAACATCTGCAAGAAAACAATCAAGCTCAGAGAGCACCAAGGACCCCCCTCATTTCAACTCTGAGCTACAAGCATTCTCCGTTATCGGTACCTACCACATTGTCTTAGCAGATGTCGTTATGTCATCATTTAAAGAGCATTCATAGGCTTCTTTTCACAATCCCTAATTAAACCATGACCAAAGATGGATCACTGTTCTAGTGCATGTGCATGTAAATACATACACGGTTATATGGGGCTGTATGTGTCCATTGCTAATCATGCATGCAGAACAGGAAAGTGCAGCCAAGTGGTTTTGCACTGGCGCTGGAGTGCAATCAAATTAATTGAGATTAAACTTTCCTGAGTGTGCAATGAACATTAACACACTCAGGAAAGTTGTTAAACTCTCCAGTTGTTCAACTGAACAGCCAGTTGTTAAACTCCCTTCTCTGGATGCAAGAAAACTTATTACACCATAAAGAAGAGCAAAATTGCAGGTAATAAGATAAGGGTACATAGCATGTCCGTGGACAGATAAGGGTATTTATTACGAAACATCCAAGAATGGTCTCTGTAATAAATTGTGAAAATTTGGAAAGTACGACGCCAGTGCCCTGTTCAGAGAGAGTTGTAAAAAGTCAAACCATTAATTAAATGGTTTCTGCATTTCCATTTATGAGGGTGGGCAAATCCACTTGGTCTCCTGCAAAACTGGTGCCCAAATTGTGACAAAGATAATTCAAAATAATGGAATGGAATGGATAAGCTCCATTTGAATCAGGACCACTTCTCATTCGAGGGGCGGGAGAAATTTTACTTAAATTCACATTCAGCTGCCAAGATTTGAATTCTGTAGTTTTGGGCAATGTTCCCTCTAGGCTGCGCGGCTGCGCACGTGGCAGGAAATCGCCACGCGGCAGTTTCCAACTGCCGCGCGGTGATTTTCAATGTCAGAGGGAACATTGGTTTTGGGGCAAACATGGACTGAAACTTAGTTACCTGTTGAAGTTATGTTTTCTCCAAATTTTGTTATACAATTTGTTATACAATCAAAAGGTAACATATCCTGGGAACCTTCTGCCCCCAAAATTAAAGTAAACCTTAACCAAAAATTATTTAACTCATGGGAAGGGCAAGAGGCAAAACAAGAGGCAAACCAGCAAGTGTATCACAGTTAGTTTCCTCCTCTTACTGGCAGCAGGCAATCTGCTGTTTTGTACAACTTTATAATTATTGGCAATTAAGAATAACGGAGCTCGGAAGACAGAACCTCTGATCTCGGTTACCAACCCAGATTGTATCCTGCAGAATATCAGAGTTGGAAGGGATTTTGGAGGTCTTCTAATCCAATCCCCTGCTCAAGCAGGAAACCCTATACTAATTCAGACAAATAGTTGTGTAATCGCTTCTTAAAAACCTCCAGTGTTGGAGCACCCACAACTTATGGGGGCAAGTCAGAGGTAGTATTCTGCCGGTTCTGACCGGTTCGAGAGAACCGGTAGCGGCGACTGCGGGTAGGCTCGCCCACCCGCCCGGATGTAATGCCGTCCTATTTAGCCACATTTTCAAGGCCGGGCGCATGCGCGGAAGGGGCACGTGTGAGTAAAGCGCATGCACGGGTGGCCATGCGCATGTGCGGAGGTGGCGTGTGTGAGTGAAGCTAGCGCGCGCACGCGCACTCACATTTGCGAACAGGTAGGGAAGGTAAGTGAATACCACCTCTGGGGCAAGTCATTCCACTGTTCTAACTGTCAGGAAATTCCTCCTTAGTTCTAGGTTAGTTCTCCCCTTGATTAATTTCCATCCATTGCTTGTCCTACCTTCAGGTGTTTTGCAAATTGTAATCCATCTGAGCACAAAGTACCAGGAGATCTATGCTTGACAGCTGAATCTTTGCTAGGGAAGTTTGACACAGCAATAACAAAATGAAACCAATGAAAACTTTTGCAATAAAATCTGTTACCTTGAAAAGCTTATGGTGACTAGAAACAGAGGCAATACTGTATAGCAGTGTTCCTCAACCTTGGCAGCTTGAAGATGGGTGGACTCCAGCTCCCAGAATTCAAGGCTGTCTGACTGGGAAATTCTGGGAGTTGAAGTCCACCCATCTTCAAGCTGCCAAGGTTGAAAAACACTGCTGTAGACACTGGAGAGAAATGGGAATTTCTGATGTAATTCCAGCAAGTAATCTCTAGTTTCTCCACTTGTACTTAATGTTGAGAATTTCTGATGGCAAATCTGCAACATCCATCTGGAAGGATTACAAAGGCTCACCTGAACCCGTGCTTCAGGTAGATTGGCAAACATGGCCAGGTGCTCCCTAGTGTTCACATCTGGGTAATGGGTCTCTTTGAAAGTGTTCTCCAGCGCCTCCAACTGTTCTTCGGTGAAAGCTGTACGGCTCCTCCGCCGTTTCTGGTAGAGTCCATAGGGCAGGTCCAGCAACAGGGCTGTGTGTTTGGAGAATGGAGGAAGGGAAGGGTCATCATAGGTGATTTTTGTTGGAATATATTGTTGGAATGTATTTTTGTGCAACAACTACAGTAATATTCAGTCAGTAGATGGCAGTATTTACAAGTTTGGATCTATACTCTATGTCTTTTCTTCTAAGAAGAGTTTCCTATTTCCTGTTACATCCAAAAAGTTAAGCAGTAAAGCACATGGTGACTGTACACTTTGTTCAATCTGTGGTGCTAGAAACAGAATTTCTAATACTTTTATCTTCCCAATTCATTCAAGGTCAAACCTAAAGCCAAAGTGGAGAACCCTCTCTTCAGATCTGTAAGTATTTTGTCAGTTTTTCTGGCAAATACCTGTAGCTCTGGTGTAGGATGAGGGTGAAGGTTTGTTCTCTGAGCTTGTCGGTTGGTTTCCGAACATTTCATTACCAGGCTAGGTAACATCTGCAACAGAGTTTAGTTTAAACTCTGTTGAAGATATTACCTAGCCTGGTAACAAAACGTTCGGAACCCAGCCCACACGAGAACGAACCTTCACCCTTATTCTGTCAGTGCCAAATGAGAGCAAGATAAGATTTGATGGACAGCCACCCCTTTTCTGCTCATCCCCCACCCCAAAGAGGCATCCACCAAGGGGTCAAAGACATCAAAATAGCAGATATAACTGAACAATAAAAGTGCTGCCCCTTTTTGACGTCTGTCATGTGCATCACTCATACGTAAAAAGAGGCAGGGCTTTGATCGCCCAGTTGTGCTCCATGTTTTGACATCATTCACACCTTTATTTATTTAAAACATTGATATAGCCGCCCATCTTTTAATCAACTCTGTGCAGCTCCCCATCAAGATACATGAAATCACATTAAAGTATACAGGTAGTCCTCGACTTACAACAGTTTGCTTAGTGACTGTTCCAAGTTACAACAGCACTGAAAAAGGTGACTTATTACCATTTTTCACACTTAGTACCACTGTGATTCACCTAACAACTGTACCAAGAAAGGTCGTAAAAAGGGGCAAAACACAGTTAACTATTGCCTCTCTTAGCAACAGAAATTTTGGACTCAATTGCAGTCATAAGTCGAGGACTACTGTAAAACAATCTAAATGTAGGAGAAGAAGAGGTGGAGGCTGGGGCTGAAGTCAAGAGAGGAATTAGCCTGGAGTCATTACATTCCCATTAGCAATCCAAGGGACGGAGAGGGAGGGAGGGAGGGA
>QLTV01002258.1:265256-281198 GCA_003457575.1 Thermophis baileyi
GGGATGGGGGGGGGGGGGGGGGGGGGGGGGGGGGGGGGGGGGGGGGGGGGGGAGGGGGGGGGGGGGGGCGGCGTGGCGGGGGGGGGGGTGTGGGGGGTGGGGGGGAGGAGTGGGAGATGTCACCCAAATCTTTTTACCCCTGCATTCTTACTTGATCCCCACTCTCAGGGAAAAAAAGATTAAGTCAACAAAACGCCTCTTCACTGGAAGAACAAAGTCAAAGTCGGTGACTTGTTACCAAAATCTTTATTGGACACAAAGCAAGGACCAATAGAATTAGGAGATCAGATTAGTGACTGGTGAAGCCATGGCTTGCTTAACCAGAGTTGATTGAGCCAGCCACAATGGCTTCAGTGCCCATGGTTCACAAATCTTAATGGCCAACTTCACACATCAGATCCAGATGAACTAGCGAAACTACCTAACAAGTTAGCATTTGTTATCATCAGTTGTTATCATCTGCACCAACCTGTATGATGTTTCATCTGCATTGCTGATAAGGATAGTAATCAGGTACAGGTCAGGGGTGAAATGCTACTGGTTCGGGCCGGTTCTCCCGAACCGGTAGTAAAAAAAATGCTTTAAAAAAGTTAAAAAAAAAAGGTTCCGACAATCAGCTGTGTCAGAACCTTTTTTTTACTTTTTTAAAGCATTTTTTTACTACCGGTTCCAGCAAATAGGTAGTAAAAAAATGCTTAATTTTTTTTAAAAAAAAGGTTCCGACGATCGCGGGCACAGCTGATTGTCACAGCTGATCGTCAGAACTTTTTAAAAACTTTTTTTAGCATTTTTTAACTACTTGGAACCGGTAGTTAAAAAATGCTTTAAAAAGTTGGCCATGCCCACCCAGTAACATGACCCCCCACCAAGCCACGCCCACCAAACCACGCCCACAGAACCGGTAGGGAAAATTTTTGAATTTCACCACTGGTACAGGTATTCCTCATCTTATGACCTTAATTAAGCCCACAATTTTGGTTGTAAGATATGGCAGTCGTAAAGCATATCCCCACGTGGCACCTTTTTTGCAGCAGTTATTAAGCAAATGCAATGGCCGTAAAGCAAATCCATTGTTCGCTATGGGGCAATTTTTGCGGGAAACCAGAAGTAAGCACTGGTTTCAGGCAAAAAAATTATAAATCGGCATCATGTGACCATGGGGCAGTGCTTACAGCCATACCTTTGGGTCAATTGCCAAGCACCCAAAATATATGACCATGAAAAAGGATTGTAAGTTCCTTTTTTGGGGTCCATCATAAATTCAACCAGTCACAAGTCAAGGACTCTCTGTATACTGCTGGAAAACTGGAGTCAGCTCAAATTCAATCAACCTTATCCAATGTTTGTGGGCTATTCAACATCAAAATAAAGGAAGTTGTTCTCCAATATGAATAGTGCAGGGACGCAGTTTACCTCAGCAAAACGGATGAGTCTCAGCTCTGCCTCAGCTCGAGCCTTTAAGTAAGAAAGATCCTTGACTCCATTTAGTGAGAAAGGTATAGTTTACTAAAGGTCAAGCAGAATACAGTAAAGCAAAGCCAGAACTGAATTTCGCATGCCAAAATCTCTAAGTTTAACTTTCCCCACTATAGATGGGGAGAAACCAGGCTTAATAGCAGTAACTGTGATCTTGGAGTCTTAGTGGACCACCAATTAAATATGAGTTTACAGTATGTGGCAGCAGCCAAAAAACCCAATGCAATCCTAAATTGCATTAACAGAGGGATACAATCAAGATCAAGTGAGGTACTAATACCACTCTATAAAGCCTTAGTAAGACCACACCTAGAATACTGCATCCAGTTTTGGTCACCACACTATAAAAAGATGTTGAGACTCTAGAAAGAGTGCAGAGAAGAGCAACCAAGATAATTAGGGGACTGGAGGCTAAAACATACGATGAACGGTTGCAGGAATTGGGTATGTCTAGTCTAATGAAGGGAAGGACCAGGGGAGACATGATAGCAGTGTTCCAATATTTGAGGGGATGCCACAAAGAGGAGGCCAAGGCACCTGAAGGCCAGACAAGGAATAATGGATGGAAACTGAACAAGGAGAGATTCAACCTAGAAATAAGGAGAAATTTTCTGATAGTGAGAGCAATCAACCAATGGAACAGAAGTTGCCTTTGGAAGTTGTGGGAGTTTCGTCACTGGAAGCTTTCAAGAAGAGATTGGACTGCCATCTGTCAGAAATGGTGTGGGTCTCCTGCTTGGGCGGGGGGTTGGACTAGATGACCTACAAGGGTTCCTTCCAACTCTGTTAATCTGTTAAAAACTTCCCACTGCTGGTCCCCATTGGGAACGGTCTCTTCAACCGTGAGCTGGCCAGTATGCAGCTGCATGCCATTCCCAGCTGTCCGACCTTGAAGTTGTGTCCCCAGAAGGTATGAAGGGTGTAGTGAACTTTCCCCCTCCCATCCAGCTCCTTCCCCCCAATGTTCCTGGCAGACTGGCATCAAGTGAATGCAAAGTGCAGGCGTGAGGTGGCAATTCAGATAACTGAGTCTAAAGCAGGAACTCATCCAGAGGCGTAATATTATGGGCTGCCTCTCTCAGAAGAGACCCATTGATTGAAACTGATAATCCAAGAGGTTCGACTATTTTTGCCATACAGAAATATGTAGCTTTGGATGATTTCCCTCAATAAATAAACAAGTATAATCTCTGTGACTCATTTACTTGGGGTCTCATCTAGTTTTAGGATGTGTGGAGAACAAATCACATCTAAGATCATATTTATGCAGAAATATTGACAATTCAAAAGGGTTCACAAACTGTAATTGAGTTTGCCAATCAAACCTGATATAGACAAGTGGCAGGATTATCTTGCCCTCTCACCCTCCATTTTCCAGCTGTATAACCAAGGAAAACAGGAAGCCTTTCACAACACAAGTCCAAGATTTCAGTTTGCCTGATGAGAGTGACTGAAACCAAACTTTAATGCAGCCATAAAGACCAGAAAAATGGGACTAATTGTCCTTTCTTGGTAATCCCATGGCAAGCTCTTGCAAGTTTATGGAGGCAAGGTGGAACAATATACCCCTATGGATAAAATAAGCACCTTCTGTCTATTTAGTAGTTAAACTTTTCACCCTGGGACAAGGCCTAGCAACATCACGGACATCACAAAGTACAAATTGCTTTTGACACATCTGTCAATAGCTCAGCAGGACACCCAACAGTCATGCATCCTTCACCCTTCCCAAATTTGTCCCGTATGAAGCTCAGCACCTTGATCAATAACTGAGACAATAAGGTTTGGGATCAGGGGGGCAATCAGGCCCTGACCCCTGCAGACAACCGAGAAGGCACTTGGGGGAGAGGGGGAAAACACCACGTTAAAGCAAGTTAAAGCAACAGCTTCTTCGTGGTGAGGATCAAGCAGTGTTGCCTCACCTCTGACCTTCCCCCACAAAGTCAGTGCAGGCAACAACTGTCACTCAAGTAGCACACCAGCCTGCATGTTAGCTTCGTGGCAATTAGGGGAAGCAGGATGGACACCATGGACAGGGTGAATAGCTGCAATCCCACCCCACACACAAACACACACCAGAACCCAGGACTGTTCACTAAGTTAGTTAGCGTAATGGCTAAGGTATTGGCCTAGAAACCAGGAGATGGTGAGTTCTAGTCCCCTCTTAGGCATAAAAGCCAGTTGGGTGACCTTGGGCCAATCATCAGGAGACTGTGAGTTCTAGTCCCACCTCAACATGAAACCTGGCTGGGTGGCTTTGTGCCAGTCACTCTCTATCAGCCAATCCACCTTACGGGATTGTTGTTGTTGTGGGGAAACTAGGAGGAAGGAGAATTAGGTATGTTCGCTGCCTTATTTATGCAAACAATAATAAAGGTGGGATAAATAAATTTATGGTAAGTCTATGTTTCAGAAGCAAGGAGTTATCTATTAAACCAGTGGCCCCCAACCTTTTGGGCACCAGGAACTGGTTCCATAGAGAGTTTTTTCCGTGGACCGGAAGGGGGGGTTTCCCATGCTGCCTGCATCCCATGGATGGGGCTTTGTTTGTTTGCGCAGCCCAGGTTTTGGCATGCCGTGGCCCAGTAACGATCCACGGACTGGGAGTTGGGGACCCCTGTATTAAAGCATAGGAAGGGAGCCTTCTTTGCTATTGTCCCTCCCCTACAAATATCTTGTCCCCCATTCCTAGCCTTTTGGAAGAGCGTGAAGACTTAGCTTTGCCAATGAGTGTGAGAACTGAGGAGTGGCACAGAACCCTGGGATGACTTGGTAGCTTGTGGGTGCTCTCTCCAGCTTTCAACTTGCCTTTTTTATTCTTATTTTATTCTGCACTTTGTTTTAATTCAATTTTTCATTCTGTCCATTCTGTTTCAATTACCTTCGCTACTGGTTCGCTATTGCATGCGCAGAGACGGCTGGGCGGCTGGGCGGAGCCTCCCACCGCCGCCACCGGCTCGCCCGATCCGGGGCGAACGGGTAGCAACCCACCACTGGTTCTGTCTTTTTCATATGATTTTATAGTTTGTTATCTGTAAACGGCCCACTTGGACAGTGAGATGGGCAGTGTCTAAATTAGATAAAGATAAATAAAAAACACTAATCAGCTAATCAGAGTTTAGCTCATTGTATAAACACAATGTCAGCGTTCCAATAAACACCCCCAACGAAATAAAGCTCCGAGGCTAGAAGTTCCTCAAAGTTCCAATTTATTAGAGATGCCATGTTGGCAACATCTGGGAAAACCCGAATCTGAAAGCTTCCGGGTTTTCTCCACCCAAACGAAAGTTCAAGTCCCTGCCCAGCACCCACATGTCCATCACACGATCCACATCAGGCACCACCCAAAACTGAAGATGCCTCCCAGTCACTTCATCGCAGCTGCAGGGCACAGTGGCCTTGACTTTCTGGAAAGAATGTTATTTAGACTACTACATATCACCTACTCCATACAATCCCCCCTCCCATTTTCCCACAGTAGAAAATGTGGCAGGCCTGAATACAAAAAGGTAAGATGGCTTCCAGGCCTGACACACTATTGTCACAGCTTCTGAATTCACAGCTACCAAATATGGCAATAGCCACCAATTTATTTTGAAATAGATAGGCGCAATTCATGGAGGATTGGGCCATTGCTGATAGATAATTTTGCTGGCTGTTTCCAATCAATCAACCGCTAGAATCAGAGACAGATGGTTTTAATGCTAAATTCAACAGCTTTTGGTTTGGTCCAGCAGGAGTATTACACACTCCACTTCTTCTTCGTTGCAACATTGTCAGATGCCAATAATACTCTCTTTGAGGTCAAACCTGGATGCACTTTTACAGCAGACATATATATTTTCTGTGATATGTTGGGATATAATGAATCAATGAAAGATTCATTACCAGTAAGAATCAGAGTTCCTAGTCCAGATCCACATCAAATGGATCATGAAATTTAATCCCGTAGAATTATTTTACTAGAATATTCAGGAATGCCAGCAGGACCAGACCCAGAGGAGAAATTAAGGGCCCTTATGACCAGGTGGGCTTGCAAACGCAGCAGGAACAGACAAACCTTGCATTTGGAAGTAACAGAGATCACGTTTACTATTTAGAGACAGGCACTTTGTGGCCAACACTTGAGAATCCCCTCAGATACGCTGCCAAATTTCACAGGCACAAGAGCTGAAAAATGGGATGCAGTCTCCTCTTGCTGTTAAATGGGAAACTCAATACAACAGCTGTGTAAGCCATTTAAAACACATACATACACTTCCCAAATACCACTGTCAAGCTCTTGCCAATAGAAAGCAAGATCATCCCAAAGTTTATTTCAAAAAGATGTACTGGAAGAGGCTAGGAGAACATTACAGAAACATCAGCAGCTGGATTGCTTTCACATTCAAACCCAATCTATCTCCCGGGCTGCTGCAGTAGAGACTGTTTTCAGCCTCTTGTTCAAGATCTCAGTGTGAATGAGGAGAAAGTTCTGTACCTCTGTTCAGGTACAGGTAGTCTTGTGGACTTACGACCACAATTAAGCCCAAAATTTCTGTTGTTAAGTGAGGCATTTGTTAAGTGAGTTTTGCCCCATTTTTACCACCTTTCTTGCCAGAGTTTGTTAAGTAAATCACTGCCGTTGACAAGTTAGTAATACAGTTGTTAAATGAATCCGGCTACCCCATTGACTTTGCTTGTTGAGACGGTTGCAAAAGGGATCACATGACCCCGGGACACAGCGATGGTCATAAGTATGAACCAATTGCCATGCATCCGAATGTTGATCACGTGACCGTTGGGATGCTGCAACGGTGATAAGTGTGACAATCATAAGTCATTTCCTTCAGTGCCATTGTAACTCTGAACTGTCACTAATCGAGTGGTTTTAAGTCAAGGACTACCTGTGGATGTCCAAGTATCCTTGTTCTCACAACTTCAATGTTTGTACCACATGCAAATACCACTTCGCACATGGCCATTTGTTCACTAACCTTCTCGTCTTGATGGAAGATGGAGGTAGTTGTGGTTGAATGGAATTAATTTTTAATAATGTTATCAATTCCATCCAATCACAACTTCCTCCATCTTGCCATTCATCTCTTTACCCATTCACTCTTTCTTCACACTTGCGTTTTCAGAGTTAAAATTTCATTCGTTCTCTCAATATGATCGAAGAACCTCAAGGTGTCTCTTTCATGCTGGCCACTTGCTTTTCTATTCAATGCACCACCATTCAGCTCCCCCTTCATGTTTGATCCTCCCTCTTCTTGTTTTGGATATATTCAGGATCCACTCTTCAATGCATTCGAGTTTTCCGTTTCTCTGATGTCCTCAAATCTCATTTTCATACAGCCAGGGGCACAGAAACGTATGTATGCACACAGCCAGTTTTGCTTCTTTCAACATTCATTTGCAACAGGACAAACATCGCCTGCTACTTTCTATCTATATTTGCATGCCTTAAAATTTCTCAAATCTATTTTCTTTAAATACATTCTCCCAAGATACACAAATCTATCAGTTTGCTAGATTTTTAGCTATATACAGGCAGTCCTCGACTTACGACCACAAATGAGGTCGTTTCTCAAAATTTATGTTGTTAAGTCAGCTGGTTGTTAAGTGAGCTGTGCCCCATTTTACGACCTTCCTTGCCGCAGTTCTAAAGTGAATCACTGCAGTTGGTAAGTTAGTAACAAGGTTGTTGACTGAATCTGGCTTCCCCATTGACTTTGCTTGTCGGAAGGTCGCAAAAGGTAATCACGTGACCTTGGGACGCAGCAATGGTTGTAAGTATGAACCATTTGCCAAGCTTCTGAATTTTGATCACATAATCATGGGGATGCTTCAAAGTTCGTAAGTGTGAAAAATGGTCGTAAGTCAATTTTTTCAGTGCCGCTATAACTTTGAACGGTCACTAAATGAACTGTTGTAAGTAGAGTACTACCTGTAGATATATATATATATATGCAAATTGCCCTTGTCCACCCTGTTTCCCCATCAAACAAAACCATATTAAATTTCGAATCAAACTTGGAGTTGCTCTGCACAACCATAATTCACTGTGACTTTAACACTCACGGGGAGAAGCAGCTTCAGTAGATGAACAAGTCCCAAACATTCAGTGAAAATAACTAATTGGGTTTGGAGCACAAGCTTCTTATTAACGATAATTTTAAGTTTTACCCTTTTGAAACAGTCCACCCAAATCCTAGCCCTGCACCCTTACAATCACGCTATGTAGGGATGTCACGTTTTGCTTTATTTAAAAAAAATATTACAAAACAGTATTAACAGGTATACAGTTGTACGTATACAAAGTCTAGAGTTTTATTACTGTACAGTGTTACAATCAGAGAAGAGTTGCAGCCCCGAATGGCTGGGTTGGCCTGGGGGAGAAAAGAGATCCTGTTTTTCTTAAGTCTAAACAACTAAGGAGTCATTTCAAATCTTGCCTGTGAAGGAAGAGCAAAGGGCAGGCTCTGGTTGGTGAGCAGCAAACATCAAAATGATAGCAGAAAGGGGGGGGGGAGGAGATTAACCATCATGTTGGCGTCTAGGGAACTTCCATTCTTGGAGGTTAGGGAGCTTCTGAGCTCTCTAATAATGATGGATGAATCTGTATTAATCCTGGTACAAGCTTGTAGTGCAAATACGTTCCTTTGGTTAAACAGATCATCCACTCACCCCAAGGGTCTTCCTTTCCTTAAACCATTACTTTTACTCTTATGCCAAGTAAACACATGCATATCTGAGCAAAGAAGATGGATTCAACCACCATCTTTTAAAGTACCAAAGCAAGGATTGTTAGAAGTTCTGCTTTTCCCATATATTTGTCATATTATATCTGTCACATCTATAAAACATGCTCGTTGCTAACCAGTCAGCTGTGCAGCCTCTCTGTGTGTTTATGGGAACTCTGGCAGTGTTCATCCAGATCCCAAGGCAGGATTCACTGCCTGGACCAAGGGTGTCCAACCTTGGTTACTTTAAGACTTGTGGACTTCAATTTGTGGCTGGCTGGGGAATTCTGGGAGTTGGAAGTCCACAAGTCTTGAAAGTTGTCAAGGTTGGAAAAACACTGGCCCAGATCTAATAGGAACATGAATTTCCTAGCATTTTAAAATGCTCCCACTGGGCTTCAGAGTGTGATATACTCTGCGGGGAAAATCTTGCCTACTTTTTCCCAGGAAAAGTTCTGACAGGTTTGTGCACCTCTCGCTTTCCAAACCCACCTGGGGCTTAAAATGCACAGTGCCGTCAAAGGAAAAATGTATACTTTCCCACCTTCCATCAAGGCAGGATTCATACACCACCAATCTGAAGGGTGGTCAACGGGTTGGGTCCTGACTGCTGTGAGGCACCTCATTTTCACTGACTGTCACATCAGAAAAGATTAGAATGAGGTAAAAATTGACAGCTAAGGCCCAACGGAGCCTTTGCGCAGACATGCCTGAAACACACAGGCCAGTAGAGACAGGTCACTGTTGAGAATTGGCTACTCACACAGCACCCAATAGCCCTAACTAGACCACCAACATAGGTACCCCAACATACACTGTACAATACGTAAGTTTGAGCCAAATCCCTCCCAAGGGATGTCTTTCACAAAATCCAGCAATGGGCTTTGGACTCTTGGAACAAGGCTAGTAGAGTGCTTCTTAGGTGCCTGTTGGATGAAAAGAGGCGGCCTTTGACAAAACAAAGGAACCGTGTTACTAGCCGTTGTTTAATGGAAATGTCAATTGCGGGCACTCTTCCTTCACAACTAGAGTTGCCTAATGCCCACCTGTGGGAAGCGGTTTACAAAGCTCGACAGCAAACCCAGCAAATGACCATTATCTTTTTTGGGGGGGAAGGGGGGGGAGACAACTGGTGGGAGGGGGGCTGCTTCCAATGCTGAGAGGCACAGAAAAGCCTGCACTGTATTAGCAGGGTCCTCTCACAAACCCCGTTGCTTGTGAGAAAACAGGCCAGGCAGGCGTGAGAGCTCTCCGCAGGACAACAGAATTTATTCCACATATTTATATTTTAACAACTCAGTGGCCAGAGTGAGAGACTTTGTATACAACTGCTCAACTGGCAACTACAAAAAGCCATTGGGAGATGGGGGGGGGAAGCCCCCGGAAGGTCCTACTACAAAATATTCAAGTTTAACCAGAGGGAGAATTTGGGAGCAAGTTATGGTATTTTCCCCGTCACCTCTCCTTCCCAATTTGAATAACAGCCCTTTGAAAACGTGATCAGTGCCGAAAAAACGATCCTGCCTCTTTCTCCTCGTGTGCAGAAAACAGAACCTAGCTTTCGAGCCAGAAAGGCTAAAGTCCTACCCCAGGCCAAAGGCAGAAGCAGCTAGTTTGCATAACTCCTGAGCAGGGAGGGATACAGGGTCAGGGGGCAGCTTTGCCCCCTCAGTAGTTTCAATGAAATGCTACCAGCAGCCCCGACCAAGCCATCTGGACTGTCTCCTGCAGTTTGGTAGCAGCTTGTCACTTGGGAGAGTCTCTGGTCTCTTACAGTCAAGACCTGAGCAGGAAAGCGCTGCTGGAGTCACGGCCCGAGGCCCGAAATCCCTAACTTCCTATAGCTTTATTTTTCTGCCAGTGATCTCCCCTGCAATGCACACCTCTCCCTTTCCTGTGTTTCAGTACAGCTTCTTTGAGCCAGGTTCCTTCCACCTGGGCAACTCCTAGCTTCCCTCCCTCAACTGAAGCCGTCAGCTCTTCAGCTTGCTTTCTTGACAGACCAGGGTCCGTGACCACCTTCTCTGTCATTCCTGTATAGCCCAAGATCAATCGCAAGACCCCAAAATTAAATAAACAATGTAAATTAAAGCTAGCTTTTAAAGTCCATAAATAGGAGGGGGGGGAGAGGGAACAGTGGAACTCAGTGCCTCTTGAAGTAACTCCCATCTTCTATGATGAGACTATCTCCAAACCTTTCCCCACCACGGGGATGGCCGACCTTGGGTCACAATGCGTTTCGCCTTGACTACAATGCCCGGCATGCAGACACGGCCCGTCACTTTGCCAGCGGAAGGAGTTGCTTGCTCCCAATTCCTCGGGGCACCTGTGGGCCGAAGAGGGGAAAAGTCTGGGAAGGGTCTGCTGCTGGCTACGGGCGTCTCTCTGCAGGCTTCATTATCGCCCTGTGACAAAATTGCAAAGGAGAACAGCAGCAGTGTGGAGGCGGATCATCGCTTGACTTTAGCGTCTTCCTTGATCTTCCAGATCATCAGCTCCATGCAGGCCCGGGCATCCTCACTGGAGTCATGACCTTCCACTGTTAGCAACCAGAAAAATAAGAAGCCATTCATTGACTGGTTTCGTGGGTTTATAGGTCCGCCTAACTTGAACGGTGGCACTCTGGGTAGCGTACAGCAGCAAACAAGCAAAACCCCAAAATCAACACATACCATTAAAAAGCATACCCGATATATAAAATGGCGCCAAACACAATTTAAAAGGAGCAAAAGGGAACTCCATTCAACCAGACTCAAATACCTGGAGGGGGAGGAAACATGTTTTAACAACTTTTCTAAAAGGGTGAGGACTTTGGGGCTCTGCCATATGGGAGGGAGGGGGAATTAGCTATTACACTGGGGTGCCCAATTGTCTCCAAGTTAAGAAGACTAATATATTAGGTAGACTTTAAAAATCTGTTAATTTGATTGCAGTGGTAGTTAAGTGAATCACTGCAGTTGTTAACTGAACAAGACAGTAGGTAAGAGAACACAGTGATCGTTAAGCAAATCCATTGTCCACAATGGGCATTTTTTGCTGGAAACTGGAAACAAACACTGGTTTCCAGCAAAAAAAATGCTGTAAGCTGCAGTCAGGTGATCGCAGGACACTGCAAACGACCATCAATAGCAATAGCACGTAGACTTCTATACCGCTTCACAGTGCTGTCAACCCTGAAGCTGACCTGACCGAGGCCATTTTGAGGCTTCAGTGTTGCCACACTGGAGCTGAGGGATAGGGAGGGGGGAATAGAGACAGCTGGGGTTTTGTAGCCAAAACAAAATATTTTCTACTGGGAACCAAGGACATTCCCACAGGTAGCCCGAGAGAGGAGGAATGAAGTTACCAGGCAACCGGATGGCACCGATTGGACCATGTGACTGATTGTTTGGGGACGGGAGAAAACATTTACTTTTAATTAGGTGAAAACCACGGGAACATTCAGAGTCGGTTTTCACCATCCTGTGACAATATGATGTATCCAATAAACGTATTATTTGAGGAACTAGCCTGCCTCGGAGTTCTGTTTGCTATGGGTGTATTACTTGGAACCCTGACAAGTGCTTTATAACCCTCTCTAAGTGGTTTACAGAGTCAGCATATGACAGCCAACAATCTGGGTCCTCATTTTTGCCCCCAAATCTTACCGCTATCCTGGATGATGCGCTTGAGGTGATCTGCCATCAAAGTACGCAATGCCCGCTTGTAAGGCAAACCCAGGCGGTGAGGGAAGACGACAGCTGTGTCCACCACCATAGAGTGGATAAGCTAGTAAGGGAAGGAAGAAGAACATCTATTGGATTCTTCTTTATATTCTTTCTTTCCTTTTGGACTTTTAATTAAGACTGCTTAAGTACAAGAATATATGTTTCAAAGAAGTGCATCTTAAAAGATCGGCCAGAGAAGGCAATGGGTTTGAAGGGGGATTTGCCCATAAACTAGCCACGGCCATCATTTCAGGGGAAGGGTGTACGTAAAACATGCGTGTGTTTCTGTGCAACATTTACCTTTAGTGCAAACAAGTCACTTTCTAAACTGTGGCCTATCAGGATAGTGTCTGTACTGAACATACTCAAGAGAACCGCCTGGACATCCCGAAGAGTTATCGATGCATTTTCCAGATCTGCCTCCGTTACACCCGAAAACCTGCCAAGGAAAGGTTGGTATCATCAGGTGGGGTGTTTTTTTGTTTTTGTTTTAATTCTGCTGCTTTTCAGACATACAGTATGGTTACCACCCCTCACATGTGCAATTGTAAGCTAACTCCTGCTTGGAGAACCTCCTCTTTTCTTTCACAAAATCTCTTGAGGAAAATGGATCCTGGTTTCTTTTTGGCAGCACTCTGAGGATGATGGCTAAAAGCAGAAGCCATGCTTCCCCACCATTTTGTATTGGGAAATAAGATAAAAACTGTAACGTGGGCAGGAATGTAGAAACAACACAAATTCAACTTCCCCCTGAAATCCAGCACTACACTACCCGCATGTGCCACAGGGCCCTCTGACATCTCCTCAATGTTATATGTTTGCAAATATCGCCACAAAAAAAGTGCTGTCTTATTGGAAAGAACAAAGCTCAGAGCAGTAACTCAGAAAGAAACACGAAAAGCAGGTTCCTCCATAGGAAAAATACTCGGCTCTCATTTCTCGGGGCAATGTGATCTAGACAGATCAACGGTTTGGGAGTGCAAATCTTCTGAATTAATTTTTTCTGATTCACAAAGCAGGACAAGGAGAGAACAAGGCAGTGAATCTGAAATTCAAAAACAAAGATCACCTGCTGAAACTCTGAAAAGAAAGCCACATGGAGGAAGTTAGGAAGTTAGCCTAGATGGGTGGGTGGGATTGGCACCCAATGTTCCCTCTAAGCTGCGCGGCCGCGCACCTGACAGGAAATCGCCGCGCGGCAGTTTCCAATTGCCGTGCAGCGATTTTCAATGTCAGAGGGAACATTGCTGGCACCTGCTGCGGGCCTAACTTCCTCCATGTGGCTTTCTTTTCAGAGTTTCAGCAGGCAACTCTAAAGACGCAAGTGGCTTAAGCAGGTACTCTGGCCGCTCAACTACTGACACCAAACGCACAGATTTTTTGTGAACGATCCTCATGCCCTTTCACACTTTGTGGGCCCTCACCGAGTGTTGTAATCCACAACTTTGGAGTCTGGTTTGACAAAGGTATCGTAGACCACTCTCAGGTCTGAGTTGATCACAGTGACGCGCGTCAGCTCTAAACCTTGCTTAGTGTAACACTGCAGAAGACGAGATACGAGAGACACAAAAGAAAGCATGTTTTAGGAAGGGTTCCCACCAGTCGTTGGGACAACAGCAGCCAGTCATTCATCAGACCCCAGCCAATTCTGCAATCAAATAGAAAGATGTGAAAAAGAATCAAGGGAAAAAAGGATTCAGAAATGTTTCTAGTAATTTAAGTATGGGACTTGGAATGCCTTGTTTTAACCACATTTCTATTCTGCCTTTTTTCTCAGGAGTTCAGAAATTGTAATTGGTACCTTCCACTCTATTTTTTTTATCTCTACAGTAACTTTCTGAGCTAGGGTTAAGTCTAGTATCAATGGTCCCTCTGCTCTGATAGCCTCCCCCACACCTGTTCTCCAGACGTATGGATTCTGCAACTCCTAAAATTTCAACTAGCAGAGCTAGATTGATGGGAATACGAAGGGATGCAGCGTCAACAAACCTAAAAGGCACCAGCTTGGGGAAGGGACATAAGAGGTACATCTGTGCCTTAGCCCTTCTCAATCATGCTCAAATTAGAATTTTAAAAAAAGTTCAATTCTGCAAACACACACATTATGGAAATGTGATAAAGTTTTGGTTCAGGCTTTTAGATTCCTCCCTCTTCCAGAACGCACCAGCATATTCCACTTCCTCTGAAACCTTTCCCTGAACCCGAGGCAGGCAACATTTTGTGGACTCTGAGCACAATCAGTCGTCCTAACTGTATTCTTCTGGGACTGCCTTCTCACCATTTTTTCAGTTGGGGGGGGGTGTTTCTACTTCTACAATGCAAACAAACATGTGGGGCTTCAATTGTGCCATCGTGGCCACCATCCTGGCTTCTTTAACCACATCCTGGTTTATGTCCTTGCTGATTGCCTCCTCTTGAATCTCAACAGCCTTGTTTTACTTAGAAAACCCTTTCTACGTTACCCAAGTTCTTCATTAAGTATGCATAGTGGTATCAAAGTTGTTTCCTTACAAATATACTGGACTGTTGGGGCACAAAATTTAAATACACATTCCTGATGAAAGATGAAATCCTTAACATTATTCTGTATGCACAGCCAACCTACCATTTCACAATCCAAGGCGTAGATGCCAGGATGCCCATCTGCCCTTGTCAGCTTTTCAAACGTCTTCACAAAACCTTCCAGACTTTCCTTCCGGCCATCATGGACATGTTGCTTAAGGTGAGAGTGGGGGAGAATTAAAGAGGTGTTAAAAAGCTATCCCTGGAAAAATTTGATCAGGAGGTCTCCAATCTTGCCCACTTTTAGTTAGCAGACTGGTGGTCTTGCAAAATGCCAACCTGAGTAGACACAATATTGGAAGTAAAGGTCCCCTTTTTATGGTGGCTGGAGAGAAGACTGAAAACTGACTTGCTCCATATAACACAGAATCAAAAGAGCAATAACAATTACAAGAGTGGGAAAAAATAGCAATAGCAATAGCACTTAGACATATACCGTTTCATAGTGCTTTACAGCCCTCTCTAAGCGGTTCACAGAGTCAAAAAAAACACCCTCACGTTGTTACAGAATTTTAAAAAAAAACTGACAGAAGTTCTCAAGAACATCTAAGGGAACAACACAGAAAATAACAAATGTATCTGGACAGTAATCTTTTAAACTTTCAATTTCTAAACATTAGGGGTGCTGAAAAGTTGTGACATGCCTTGGGGATTGTGAAGATATTTTGGTTACTTTAATATAATTTAGATGTGCTTGGTAAGTAACTACATAAATATCGTAACTTTTTCACATTTTGTTTGTTTCATTTGCATAATGTAGAAAAGGAACCTTGATGGGTAGGCCTAATATTCCATCATCTTTACAGTGGAAAAGCCTATCTTGAAAATGGGGATGTACAGTATTCAGGACAGCTCCCAGGAGCGTCAGTTTTGAGCACAAAAACATTGTACACATCCCTAGAGAGGTGTGGACTAAAATCTCTGGAGAGGAAAAAGATCTGATCCCCTTTAGTTTCCTCAGAGCTCAATTTCTATATCCCTCCTTTAAAGGCACTGAGCCACAGTCTTTCTCACAGATGGTGGAGAAGCCCATATCCTCAAGGAATGCAGCAGCCTCGGGCCTGAACAGAATTACTTTCTTCTCCCACCACCAGTTTCCCTTATTCTCTGTCATGGAAAGTCCTGTTGATGTCATCATACTATGACCAGGGTTACTATGTAATTACGATATACTCTGAATTATAGCTTTGGGATTGGGGGGGGTGGGGGGGAGAGAACACGTGCTAACAGCATGACCCAGAAAAAAAATACACACGGGCCTAGGCTGCATCAACCAAAGCCTAGTATTAAGATCAAGGTAAGTCTTTGTTTAGATCACACTTAGAGCACCAGGTTGATATTTTAAGAAGGGCTTTGTTAAACTGGAATATGTTCAGCGGAGAGGAACTTAGATGATACCAGCTCTGGAAGAAAAAAACTTGTGAGGAGGTGATGTTTGGTATGCCTTGTCTAGATTGGGGGGGGGGGGGGAA